>PVJO010026104.1:0-21664 GCA_004026905.1 Hystrix cristata
ATCAGGATTGTGGCTGGAGGCACATCTGAAGACCAGGCCTCAAGATAAAGATGCAATGGCCAGACCTACATGCCCCTTTAAGGAATAAGCAATAATTGAGATTATATTGTAATTAGCACCACCTGGTCCATTAAGTCCAGCTAGGCATCGGTTGCCCAGGTGGGCGACTATAGCATGTGGAACTATGCCTTCCCCAAAATGCCTTTTCTCTTTCCATGTACCCCTGCTGTGTGACTGTTTCCCTACTGGATCAATATTAACTAAGCAGCTATTCTTGTTCCTATAAGTTGATTATAGTTGACCTACACTCTACCCACATTGTGACTTTGCTGTGTAAATTAGCCCTGACGAAGGTCCTCGGTGGCAGCCCACTTTCAGAGCCCATCTGTCTCTGGGGAACTCTCTCAATAAACCTTTCCTTCTCTTAACTTCCATTGTCCCTTGGAGTTCATTCTTCGATATTCAGGGGACACAAACTCAGCACATCTGACATCTAGCAGCTTGGGAGTTATATTTCTTCTATATCAATATTTTCTAGAATAACAGAATAAAAATAGTACATTATTTCTAAAGTGCTAGATGATTTTAAAAGAATTACAAAACACTCATTATTTACAAGTTGAGAACTGGAGAAACGAGGATGACTGAAGGGTTTCTGGATTAGATAAACAGGCAGAAAATAGTATCCTTAATTAAAATAGAGAGCAGGAGGAGTTCTGTTGAGGTAGATTGAATTGGAGGCGCTTGAGGGCCAGGCAAGCGGGGACAACCAAGAGCCAGACAGTAAGTTTTCTGAAGGAAGTAGGTCACCCAGCTTTTCTGGGTAGCTTCTTTTTTAAACTAAAGCGATTCTCATTTCTTTCTGTATTTATAAATTTGCCTGTTCATTTCATTTACTTGGCTCTTTTGTACTGACACATTTGTAAACAGGTTGCTCAACTATCAGAGGAAATATTTGCAATTGATGTCTGTGGAAGCCTTTAAAAATAAGGTGCTTTTGTAATTTTAAGAGGTTTGGATTTGGTCAACTTTTCTAAGTAAAGGGTTCTCTTTTTTTCCCTCTCTATATTTAAAACGTTAAAATTGGCTCTTTTCTGCCATCTGGTGGCATAAGAGTAGAATACAGCATGAGGAAGGGAAATAAAGAATTGAGCTTTTAAAAATACATAACCTGCTGAGGAAAGACATATGGTTGTGTGTGTTGTGATCCCAAACTTTGAAACCATTAAAGCATAGAAATAGTTTTAGGGCACAGAAATTTTCTATCTGTGTTATTTTCTCCATTCTCCACCTTCTTTTCTTTACCCTCCTTACCCTGCTTGACATTTCTAATTTTGTATGTAGTGCTAAATTACCTGAGTAATTAAAGTTAAAAATTTCCTCCAGCGATTCTATTAATTAAATCAATGTTGAGTTGATGACCTTGAACAAATATGAAGTCTCCTTTTGCTCCCATGTGGGCATCTTCTGTTTTATTACTGTAGCCTTGTGGTAGGTAGACCCCCTTCCCCAACCCTAGCGGGAATTTTAGGACCCAGACCCTACCCCCTTCCTCTCTTTGCTTCCAAGTCACCACACCCCAAACCCCAGAACCTATGATTATGCTACCTCACCTGACACAAAGTACTTTGCAGATATGATTAAGGTTAAGGATCTTGGCATGGAGAGATTATTCTGGATTTTCTGGATAGAGACAATATGATCATATGATCTAATTAGAGAAAAGAGGGGAGGAGAGAAGGAAGGAGGGAGGAAAGGAGAGAAAAAGAGAGGGGAGACAGAGAGAGACAGAGAGATGGAGAGACAGAGACAGAGATTTGAAGGATGAAAGGAATTAGGTCTAATTATTTTGCAACTGTTGATTGAATACTATTATAAGAGGGTAATTCATGGTCCTTGACATGGGAAAATGAATAATTTAGTGGGGTAAACAGACAAGTAAACAAACACTGCAAACTCGCCTGATAACAGCAATAACAGGTACAAGGAGAGAGGCTGGGGGAGCAGGCAACATTAACACCTCCCCTAGCCAGTGAGTTCAAGAGACTGACTGCCCTTTCAATTCATAATCCCAAGTCTTAAATGAGTGCTCAGTGTTCTGGAAATTCTCCTAAATTTTCTAGCTACCTTATATCCAGTTTCTCTCTCTCAGTAACAGCTATTTCTCATCACTTATAAGCCTCCATTTCTCCTAGGGTTGTTTAATGTAGGTTCTCAGAATTCTTTGATAGTGTTGCTTTTAAGAGGTGGAACTTTATTCTTCTCCCCTTGAGACTGGGCTATGTGTTAGCTTTCCGTTGCTGTGGTAAACTACCTGAAGTGGTCAACTTAAAATGTAGACAGATTTATTTTGCCTCACAATTTCAGATGATTCAGTCTATGGTAAGTTAGCTGTGTTGCTTTTAGGCCTATGGTGAGACAGCACATCATGGCAGGGAGCATGGGGTGGAGCAAAGCTACTTAGTCCTGGTGGCTGGGAAGTGAAGAGAGAAAGGGGGAAGGACTTGGGTTCTAATAATCCCATCAAGGGCACACCCTCATGATGTAAATTCTTCGCACTGCACCCCATCTTAGAAAGGTTCCACCATCTCCCAACAGTGCTACAGGCTGGCAACCAAGCCTTCAATGCCTTATTTTGGGAGACATTTAAGATCCAAACCATTAGCAACTTGCTTCATACAGATTATAGCAAAAGCACCTGTATGACTTCTGAACAAAATCACAAAATGTATCGTGACTTCCCTTGTTTTCTTCTCACTTGGATCACTCACTCAGGGAAGCCAATTGTCACACCAGAGCATCTCTAAGGAGAGAACCACATGCCAAGAAGATGAGACCAACTTCTAAAAGTCATGTGATTTGTCAAAAGGCAATGAGTGAGCTATCTTGGAAGCAGATCTTCCAACCCAGCTAATGTCTCAGGGACAACCTGAAGTAGGTCCTAAAGCAGAGCACCCCCCCCCCAAAGCCAAGCTAAAGCTAAGTCATCCCCAAATTCCTGACTCACAGAAACTATAATAATTATTTGCTGTTTTAAGTCTCAAAGTTGGGGAATATTTTGGGATAGGTACAGATTTTGGTACTTAGAAATGGGGTTCCTCTGTAAGAAATACTTAAAAATGTGGAAATGGCATTGGAACAAAGCAGACTTCAGAAACTAGAAGGACTTTGGGGGAAATGGCAGAGAAAAACTGAAAAATCTGCTAGAAGAAGCCTCATGGTTTTTTAGGAAGCAGCCATAAAGGGAAGTGAGAAAAATATGGGTGGAAAATGAAGGAAAGGCAATACTTTTTAGGTAGAACAAGAAATTTAGTATAGCTATCACTTGTTTTAGTGAGGAAAGTAGCAAATGTTTATAAAGAACTGGGTTATTTGGCTAAGAAAGTTTTCAGTCAGAATATTGAAGATGCTGCCTGTTTCTTCTTGTTGCTTTTAGTAAAATGTGAGACGAGAAGGATACACCAAGGAAAGATGGTAAAATACAGTAGAGCAAGACTTACTGGCCTTGAAAGTTTTCAGTATCTTCAGAGAGCAAACAGTGCTAAATTTAAGAACTGGCTTTTGGGCAAAGACCAAACCCAGGAAGCTCTAAGGAAAACACCTAATGAGCTAAATTTTGGAGTAATTTTGTTATATGGGAATATAAGGAAAACATTTCACCCCTACTCTAAATTTATCACCTTCCTTTAGGCCTCCTGGAGAAAATGGCAGCACCTGTCTTAGCTTCCTGATACTGTGTGCACCCTATCGGCATCTTGGCCAGCCCCTCTGCCTTCCACAGTATTGAAATGAATGGCTGCCAGCCTTTCCATGTGTACTTTTTAAAAAATCCATTCTTTTTACAAGAGAAAAACATTTGGTTGTTGGTGTTGTTTCAACAACAAACATTTTCTCTCCTGCTGTATCAGTTTCTCTCTCTGTACTGATTCACTTGCCTTAATGAGCATTCTATATTATCTCTCATTTTACACAAATAAACTTCTTTATTTCATGTCTCTATAGCTATTACCCCATTTCTCTACACCCTTTCCAGCAAAACCGCTTTTGCTCCTCTTCCTCAGTTCTCATTCCTTCTCAGCCCACTTAATTGCTTGGATCTCCCTCACTCCACTAGATGTTTGTTTGTTAAGGTTACCAACGTCCTCCGTGCTGTCCAGTCCAGTGGCTTTTACTTTATTTGAAACATAGCTGGTCTCTCAGCAGTATTTGTTCCAGGTTGTCCCTCCATCATTTCTTTTAAAATAGCTTTATTGAAATATAATTTGTGTACCATCAATCCACCCATTTAAATTATAAAATTTAGTGTTTTGAGTGTATTCAAAGAGTTCTGCAGCTGTTACTGCAACCTACTCTTAATATTAGAAGATTTTGTCCCTCTAATCAAAACTCTATACCTATCAGCAGTTACTCTTCATTTCTCCCTCCTTTCTGAAACATGTAAGACCGGGAGAGGAGGCAGGTGATCTCATGCATTCTACACAAACACTAACCTACTTTCTGTTTCTCTAGATTTGCCTATTCTGGACATTTTATGTACAAGGAATCATGCTCTATGTAGTGTTGTGTGACTGGCTTTATTCAGTTAGCGTAATGTTTCCAAGGTTTATCCACTCTGTACCATGTGTGAGTATTTCTTTTAATTGGCAAATAGTATCCCATACGCATTCATCACTTCACGGGCATTTGGGTTGTTTCTGTTTTCAAGCTATTATGAATATGCTGCTATGAACATTTGTGTACAAGTATTTGTATAGACACGTAGCTTCATTTTTCTTGGACAGATACCCAGAAATGGGATGACTGGGCCATATGGTAGCTCTATGTTTGTGAAACTACGAGACTGTTTTCCAAAGGGTCAGTATCGTTTTACATCCCCACCGAACAACACATGAGCATTCCAGTTTCTCTACACCATCACTAATCTTTTTATTGTCTGTCATTTTAATTATAGCCATTCTCTTTCATACTTGAGCTACTTTCTTGTCTTTTTATACTTCAATCGTTGCTCTTTCTTAGTCTCATTTATATGTTTACCTCTTCTTCCTCCTTCTCTTCTTCCTTCTGTTGTACTAAACTTCTAAATGTTGGCGTAGCCTCGTGCTCTGTCTTGCAACATGTATCTACATGATCTTGCTATATGATTTTATCTCATGTCTGTGCAAATTACTTCCAAATTTATATTTTTAACCTTGATCCCTAAATCTAATTGCTTTTTATTCATGTTAGATTGCCTAATGGAGATTTCAGACTGTCCAGAAAAGAATGCATGAGATCACCTGCCTCCTCTCCCAGTCTTACATGTTTCAGTAATAGAATTCCTCCCATCCAGTCGCTCAAGTGAGAATCCCACAAGCCACACCTAATTACTCTTTCTCTTACACCTTACACCATTCTGTCTTCCTTGGGCTACCACGGTACACTCTCATTAATTTCCCTGTTTGTGTTCTGCAGTCCCAAATCCCCAAAGCAGCCAGTCATTTAAATTTTAAAATAGCATGTCACATTAGTTTCTTGTCTAACACCCTCCTGTGATTTCTACGGCTCTAAAAATCTGAATTATTTTTCCTGGTGTACAAGGCCCCATGTGATCTGACCTTGCTTACCTCATTCCTCATTTCCCACCACTCTACTCCTTTGCAGGAAATTTTCAGCCCACTAGACTTCTTTCTTCCTTAAGACCTTTACACTAGCTGTCCCCTCTACCTTGAATGCTTTTATTTGACAATATAATAAAAGGATGAGGTATTAAATTCTTTAAATATAATTTCAAATGTGGCTCATTTTAGAATTTATAAAAATGGCTTAAATTTTTATCCACCTACTCATGAATAAATTTTCTTGTGGATGGTGAATATAAATAATGGAAGAGACTATCATTAAAAAAGACTCGATCAGAAATTACATATGGCTATTTCAAGTCAAACCTGTCTTCTCTTTTTTTCCCTTTTCCTTTCCTTTCCCTTCCTTCCTTTCCAAGTAATAAAAAAAAAAAAATTAGGTAGGGCTGAGCAAGGTAGACATCTGCACTGGTGTGAGACATTGAAGGTGGCAGCAGCCTGGCATGGTAATCAGAGCCCCATGTTGGGATAATGAGAGTATCTCTAATAGGAGGATGGTAGCAGATCACATGGTAGTTGGAGCCTGAGAGATGTGAAGAGGTTATCTGCATGGGAGACTGGTGATGGGCAGCTAGGCACAAGGTGTGGAGCTTGAGTGAGGGAAGTACGGTGTCTGGGTTTGACGGGGGAGTTAGTAACTTGATGAATGTTGGAGCCTAAATGGGATAAGAAGGATTCATGCTGGCTTGATGCCATGTGTCAGAAATTGACTAGGGTGGGGAGGGCATCTTTTCAGTGGTTTGGTGATGGCCTGGCATGGGGTACTGAGCCCTGCAGGGTGAGGAGGGCATATACAGTATGTGGAGAAGCCTGTGACATGCTGAGTAGGGCAAGGAGGATTTCTCTGTGAGGGGGTACTAGCAGGGAAGGAAATGGATTATACAGAGACAGAATTGAGTAAATATACTGAGGAAAGTTAAAACCAAGTTTTTCAGTCAGAGAAGAGGGTTTTTAAATGTGGAAAAGAAAAAAGTACTAAATGAAATTTATGGCATTGAATTGTAATTAAGGTATTGGTGTGAACTCATGTTAGATAGATGGATATATGTAGAAATGAATACAGATATAAGTGCATTAATTACAAATACTAATGTATCCTTGCAAGCACAAGGCCCCGAGTTTGATCCCCAGCACCAAAAAAAAAAAAAAAATACAACAAATATTAATGTATCTATATACAAAATATATTATGTGTATATATTTATATACTTACATATATTTTCAAGCTCTGTCTGGGAGCAGCAATACACCAACAACAATGCATACATGTATCTTGGTTTCTAAGTACCATTCTTTACAAAAGGGAATCAAGACTTCTTGGCTTGAAAGTCTAAGGTGAGCCTGACATATTTTGTTAGGTCAGAAGGTAAAAAGTATTCAATGAATTATGGGAACATATCAAAAACCACAGAAATCAGCTTGAGCAAGTTCCCAATGATCGAATCTGGGATACTTTGGGCATCAAAATAAATAATGATAATATCTTTATAACTCATTGAATAAAATAAGAATCTTATGAGTCCATGCTGTTAGAAACAAATGAATCAATAATTGTAGAGAAGAAAACTAATAAAGGTAGAAGAAATAATCGAGAAAATCACTGTTCAAAATCATCTGAGTAGTAATTTATTCAGCCAAGAAGCATCAATGAGTATTAAAAACTAGTGCTGAAAGTTTAGTGAGGAACGAGATATTATATAACCTCAGAATGTCTCCACACAAAACAGTTGATAATTATAAAGGAGGAAACAACGATTTAAAGAAATCTGTCCAATACAACCTTCATCAATCTAAGTTAACATTACTAATATTGGGGCAAAAAGAAATCATAGGCTGGGAATTTAGCTCAGTGGTTAGAGTGCTTGGGTTGTGAGCACAAGGCCCTGAATTTGATTCCCAGCACCAAAAACAAAAAGAGAGAGAGAGAGAAATCATATACTACCTGTTAGGATTCCATTTCCCTTGTGTGACATTCATACCAAAAATTCACAATCTTAGTCTAATGGTGAGGAAAATAGCAGACAAATCCAAAATGGGAGATACTACACACACACACACACACACACACACACACACACACACACACAGGCCTATAACTCTGTAATCTTAAAAAGAGACAGCATGTCTTTTAGGGTTACAAGCAGTGTAGTGTGTCTGTACACAATCAGTGTGGTGTATCTGTAAAATAGTATTATTGGAGTGGATGGTTGTCAAGGGAAGAGACACTTAGCGACTTTAGCTGAGTGGTGGTGCAGTTCTCTGATATAGGAGTCATGTGATAATTGACTGCTATGTCCCTAAAACTAATCACTGAAAGTACAATATTAGTGAGAAATTCACTTCAACTAGTAAAGACAATGATTTATCTAGAAACACCCCCAGAATGCTTCCAGAGTTCAGTCATAAATCACAAATTGCCCTAAACTTGTGTCTCCAAAGGACACATTTCAGGAATGTGAAGAGGAATGGAAAAGAAGGCTTCTGTGCCCTATACTTCCAAATAACGTAGTGAAAAAGACAACTTACAGTAGACACATGTGATAGGATAGTTTATTGAAATATTAATTGGCCTTTAGTTCTCACTGTTTTCCTGCTCTATTCTAAAAATGCTCTTTGGTTTCTTTCCGAGCTTTTATTCAGCGGGGACAAAGCAGAAATGCAGCAATCTGACCACCTTTTGTTTTCTACAGTCTGAATTCATTGATGGGATTGTTTCAGGTGCTCCTGGAGAAGAAGGACGAGAGGCAAGAGTCCAGAATGGTTCCAGGAAGATGGTGGCACGGTGAACAGCAGAAAGATGGCCTCTCTGAGACTTGGTGTCCTGACACTGGAGTAGAGCAATGTGAGGAGAAGAAGAAGGGAAGCAGTTCCAGGGAGGGACCACAGCAAGGATGTGAAGTGAGGACTGAAGCCCACGGGGAGAGTGAAGACAGGGACCTGAGTGCAGAGGAGGTGGCAAATGGTGCTTTCTCCCTGAGTTCCGGCTCATGGTGTGGGAGAGGCAGCTTAAGCCTGCAGACACACGGTAACTACTGCTGACCCCAGAGGCCTCCATGGAGAGACGTACCAATGGAGCAGAGCAGTAGATGCAGTGGACTGCAGTGGCTGGTGAGTTGTTTGGGTTCAGATGTCCCCCAGGAGAGGGCGGTTGACCGGTTGCCATCTTGGAGACCGGTCAACTGTGCTTGGAACTCAGCAAAGCTGTGGGTAGCGCCATCAAGCAGCTCGCAGTGTCAGGTCAAGGTGGAGCTGAGTTCAAGTCAGCAGGGAGCCGAGTCCAAGTCAACAGAAGACACATGGTGTGATGCTGGCCGAACAGTTCAGGTTCCAACCTCACAGCCAGAAACCAGCCTGAACTCCAGTGGAATTAAAGGTGCAGGTTTTCGGGGATTATCCACTACCCTGCCGTAACTCTGCTTCCAGGATTGATCAGCATGGATCTGGGCCTGCCCACGCTGTCTGCCAGTAACAGCAGAGACATGCCCTGAAGTGGACATTTTTCTGAAGTGGACATTTTTTTTCTTCTTCTTTTCTTCCTTTTTTTTTTTTTTTTCTTTGTTTGTCTTTCTTTTTCTGTTTCTTGTTTTTTCTTATTTTTATATGAATGTGAACAAACCGTTTCTAGTTTTTTTGTTATTGTTTTGTTCTGTTCTTGCTTTTATTTCTTCCTTCTATCTTCCCCCATCTTTTTCACCAGTTTCTTAAAGTTTCCATAATCTTCTTTTGTCCTCCTGCCTTGTTTCTCCTCTCTTTCTCTTCTTCTGTTTCTCTATTTTTTCTCCCTAACCTCTTTTGAGTTTGCTCCCCTGAGGGTAAAATCACCATACTGAGAGCATACTTACTGTATATAATTTTCTGGTTTGTTTTAGGTTTTTTTATATAACCACAAATCATATTTGGCAAAGTTCATATGGTTAAGGTGGCAAATTAATAGTTACCACTGTTTGTCCTTAGCTGGACTGTGTTTGATGCTATTGTTATCACTGATTGTACTGCTTTAGCTGAGGTGATGTAATTGTTCTAATTAGTTGCTCTTCCTTGCCTGCCAAGACTGAGGTTGCCTCAGGGTCATAAACAATACTATAGACCAATGCCAAAGAACCAAGGGCTAGGCCAAATAGACAGCAATGTCTCATCCCCAATAAATTAAAGAGGTAGGATCTTGCAACAGACTCAAAATCCAAAAGCCAGCTATACCTGGAAGACACCTCTGAGAAGTAGTCATTTCCTTTTTTTTTCTTTTTTTTTTTTTTTTTTTTTTTTTTTTTTTTTTTTTTTTTTGTGGTGCCGGGGATCGAACTCAGGTCCTTGTGCTTGCAAGGCAAGCACTCTAATCACTGAGCTAAATCCCCAGCCCCCATTTCCAAAGGGTTTTAAATACTAGCTATATAATAGCAATACATGCCATAAGCAATTTAGAAGCATCAACCCAGTAATTAAACAACAACAAAAAATATGAAATGAGAAGACACATAAGCAAGATGCAACCCCAGACCTCCAGCTCACTAAAGGCAGATCCAGGGGACAATGAGATGAAACAAATTCAGAGTTTCCCATCTGGACTCTCAGAAGTGGTAATAGCAGAAATAACAAAGCAGATGAAAAAAGCTCTTGAAAAAAATCAAAGAAGAAATAATTTTTCAGATAACTACAGAGATGGAGACGAGAATGAAAGATATGATTAGTGAATCTAGAACAGATGCAGATAAAAAAATAGATGAATTTAGGAAAATGATGGAAACCATGAAAGCCCAACATAGATAAGAAGTGAAATCCATGAAACAGTTTCAAACAGATATGCAGGAGATTAAAAATTCCATTAAAAAAATTCCATTGAAATTATAGGCAACAGAATGAACTGATGTGAGGAGAGAATTTCAGATATAGAAGACAGGATTGCCGTTAGTGGTCATGAAAAGAAAGAGTTCTTAAAAATGGTAAGGAAACACCAAAAATCAATCCAACAGCTGCTGGATGACACAAAGAAGAATACATAATGTTGATCAGTCAACAAAAAAGCATAAGATAGTGCAAATAACGAAAAATCTGTTCACAGAAGTAATGGCAGAAAACTTGCTAAGTATGAAAATGAGCTTGACATACAGATAAGTGAGGCATATAGAAAACTTCAATTAGCCATGAACAGCAAAACTCTACCCCAAGGCATATAATAGTCAGGATTCCAGAAATACAACACAAAAACAGAATATAAACAAAAATAGCCCTAACGGAAAACAACCTCCAGCCCAAATTGATGTAACCTGGAAAACTATCTTTCAAAATTGATGGAGAAGTAAGATATTTCCATGACAAAGAACACTTAAGATTCATTAAGAGAGACAAAGAAGGTCACTACATCCTTGTAAAAGGGAACAATCCAAGAGGTAGTGATAACAATTATAGATATATGTGCACCAAATACCAGCACATCCAACTATATAAAACAAATATTAATGGACATGAAAAAACAAATAAGCATTAATACAATGGTAATGGGGAAACTCAATACCCCACTGTCACAAATAGAGAGATCAACTAGATGAAAAATCAATAGAGAAATATTACACCTGAACCAAAATCTTTGAACAAATGGACTTAATAGATGTTTACAGAATATTCCGCCCACAACATCAGAATACACATTCTTCTCAGCTGCATGTGGGACTTTCTCCAAAACAGACTGCATTCTAGCTCATGGAACATGCTTACAAAAATGCTGAGGACATTAAATTATTCCATGGATATTATCAGTTCATAGTGCAATGAAATTGGAAATTGATGACAGAAGGAACCACAAAAACTTTATAAACACGTGGAAATTAAATAAGACCTCCTGAACAACCAACGGGTCACAGATGAAATTAAAGAAGAAATTGGACAGTTTCTACAATTCAATGACAATGCCAGTGCAACATAATGAAACTTATGGGATGCAACAAAAACAGTCCTACGTGGGACATTTATAGCAGTGAACTCCAATAACAGAAAAACAGAACGAGCTCAAATAAACAACCTAATGTGTTTGGGGTCCTGGCTTTGTTAAGTAGCCCCAGCTTAAGCTGGGAGGGCAATTCAGGAAACAGCAGACCCCCTTTCCTGCAAGGGAACATGTGGTATTGAACAAAGCTTATCAGCAATGACCAGTCCAGATCAAAAATCAGAAGGTGCTTTCTAAATATTCTGGACTATTTAAAACCTGAGATCTTGGCCCTTGGAATGGGACACAGACCCAGTATTGACTGGGGTTAAATTTTCATTGATCTAAAGACCTGCATTTGAGGGCAAAATTTGCTAGCTTGAAATTGATGTGATGTTTTCTTCATCCAGAACTGCAAAATAACTTTCATAGCCACATTTATAGCTCTGAATGTCTGAGAAAATTTCTTACATACGAAAAGAATTTTTTTCAGAAAAAAATCATTGTAAGTCTTTAATTGTACCTTTTCTGTGAGAGAACAAGTGAGAGGGTGTTTGATATATGCCCCCAGAATTAATGCCAGATGAACTCAGGATGCCTTGACAAGCTTGGTTTTCTCTTATTCTTACTCAGAAGCTGAAGGGGTGGGAGGGAAGGAATAAGATAGCCTGATATTTAGCAGAAGTAGGTAGATGCCTTTCTATTATCTGCTCTTTGCCAAAGCTCTCTGAGCTGACTTGGGTCTGGGAAGAGGCCTGGGGTAAATACCACTTTCATTCCAGTGTTCTTTTCTGTTTTGGCAGCCCCAGAGGTTGAGCCCAGGCTTTGTGCATGCCAGGCAAGTGCTGTATCACTGAGCTACCCCCCAGATCAACGTGCGTTTACAAATGAGGACGGAACAGATTCTTGAAGACTCAAAGAGTGTGTAGTGAGTAGGAATGTTACTTCATTTACACCACTGAGTGTAGGATACTTTGGAAATTGAATTTCATTCTGAGTTGCTAGTCTTCTTAGGTTGATAGAAGTTTGATGTCAACCAGTGTAAGGTATTTCCCTGTATTGTATAAGTGACAGAGAGAAACTTTATAAGTTTTGCTGAAGAAAATAAATATTCAAAAAATTTCTAGGTTTTTATTAGACTAAGTAAAAACAGTGCCCCCCGAACAAAATCTTAAAATAAAATAGACTTCTGGGGTAATAGTAATAGATAAATATTTAATCATAACTACAAACAGTAACATTCAAAGCCAGGAATTAATTCATGTGATTTAAAGAATTATAATCTACAATCCCTTTGTGGAATTCACAGATAAATCACTAAATCTGGTGTTTATTGAAAGACAAGCCTTAGAGAAATCCAAGCAAGATATACAAGTAGCGTTGCAGGACAAATAAGTTAGGTCTGATACTCTTGAATATGGACCCCAGAAGCCCTTCTCTAGGTGGATGTAGTAGTTTGATAAGCCTAACATAATAAAGTACAGGCTGGAGGGCATAAACACAGAATTTTATTCTCTCACGATTCTAGAGACCAAAAGTCTTAAGGTGTCAGCAGGGTTGGTGTTATCTGAGGCGTCTCTCATTGGCTTGCAGATGGCCATTTTGTGTCTTCACACAGTCTTCTCAATGAATGCCCGTGTCCTAGTCTCTTCCTTTAAAGACCCCAGCCGCACTGCACTAACACCTAACCTAATGATCTCATTTTACTTTAGATACCTCTTTAAAGACCCTGATTCCAAGGACAGGCACATTCTGAAGTACTAGGGTTATGGCTTACAAATTGCATACACATTTGATAGAAAGGGTGTGGTGGGATGCACTTTAGCCAATACCAGTGGATTTACATGTTGTAGGAGAATGTTTGTAATAAATCCCAATCCCTAAAATACAAGAACCTGTTCAAGGCTCCCTGACAAATGAATAAGCAAGCAAACAGCCAAAGGCCAAATGCAAAACAAGGCTTTTATCAGTGTCAGGAAACTGTGTCTTTTTGGAGGGGGTGGAGGACACAGCTTCAGTCCTCTTCTCGGATTGTGATTGACTCATGACTGTTTCCTTGTATTTCTTGCAACAGTTCCAGGGTCGTCTCTGTTCATATTACAACCCACTATATTTCATGAGGTTCTTCATTCTCCAAAAGAATCTGGCAGGGGTAGGGTCCAGTCCTCCTCTCTCCTACCCTTCTCACTGCTCCCGGACCAAACCTATGGAAAGATTTATTGATTTATGGGGTGTAGTATTCAGGGAGACAGCAGGTTGTGTACAAACAGCCAGAGTCTGGAGATAATCAGGGTTCTAATCCAGCTGTCATTTACTGGCTGTGAAACTAGAGCGGATTATCCTCTCTTGGCCTCAGTTTCCTCATTGATTCTGTGAGGGACAATACCTGCCTTCAGAGCAATGTTGAGGACTCTATAAAATGATGTACTGTGCTTGATTTGACTTGATTCCCCTTGTTTAACAATACGGCAACTCCATTATCAGCTGGTGAACACCGAGCCCAGAGTTTCCCTCATCCAGTCTTTCCAGAGGTCAGGCTTCTAGTCTACCCGGGTAAGCAGGAGGGTAGATGTTTGTAATTGGGATACACGCAGGAATCTGGGAGCTCTAAGTGGTTCAGTTATGGACTTCTGAGCAACCTTCCTGTTTTCAATATCACGGGCACCCCTACTTTCAGAGACATCTGATGCCACCTGTTTCTGAATTCGCCTGCGGTTTTGCAGGGCAAACTAATCAGCTTCTGGATTTAAGCTTTCTCTGGTGGTGTTAGTTTCCACTTACTATCTGCTTGCCACATTCTGAAGATATGTTCACATTTTCTTTTCTCATTCTCTTGTGCATAAGGGTTGTGTTAGTCTGCTTGGGCTGCCCTAACAAAATACCACCAACCAAATAAACAGAAATTCATTTCCTCACAGTTTTGGAGGCTAGAAGTTTGAGATCAAGGTTCCATCAGCTGGTTTTTGCTGAGGCTTCTCTTCCTAGCCTGTAGATGGCCACCATTTCCCTGTGTCCTCACGTGGCCTCTTCTCTTGCTTGTACAGTGAGACTGAAATCGCTGGTGTCTTCCTTTTTGTAAGGACACAGATTAGGGACTCACAGGGACCTCACTTAACATTAGTTGTCTCTCTAAAGGCTGTACTTCCAAATACGGTCACACTGGCTAAGACTTCAACATCAGAATCTGGGAGGATACAATTCAGTCCATAACAAGGATTTATGTTCTTTAAAAATGTTTCCTGTCATTTTAATGGAGTTTTAGGGGAAATTTTTTTTTAATGCATGTATCTAGTCTGCAATGTTTCAATTTGTATCTTTCTGAAATCCTTCTAATTGTAGTTCTGAATCACTTTGAGGTAAAGAATGAAATTTAAGTCCTCTACATTAAATTTTATTCCTCTGAGGGTGAAACTTACATTTTCCCTTCTAATCCTATACTTTGACCTTCCGTCTTTTGATTTTTTTGTGAAATATGAAGATTCAAATTTAGGTTAAACAATAAATGTTCTCCTTGTTCAAGTGATTATTTTGCAACTACAGTCATGCTTCATTGACCATGCAGGCACTTTCTAAGTATGCATTATTGGGCGATTTTGTTGTTGTGCAAACATCACAGAAAGTACTAAAATATCTACAATGTCATTAGGTGATATCGCATGGGACTGTTGTGTATGTGGTCAGTTACTGACAGAAACATAATGTACTATATGACTTTACTACAATTTGCACCCAGGTGAAGTAGGCTAGGCACAAACAATACCTTTGAATTCTTTTTTTTTTTTTTTTTTTTTTTTGATGCTGAGGATTGAACTCAGGGCCTTGTACTTGTGAGGTAAACACGCTAACCATTTAACCACTGAGCGAAATCCCCAGCCCTTTCTTTGAATTCTTAAAGACCTTTAAATTTTGAAATTGAGAAGAAAGGGATTCTTAAACATGTGACTGTAAATCTATCCTGCTTTTAGTCCATTGCATTTCTTCTGCTTGATACATGGAGTACAACCGTTTTTATAAAATTTTTATTTTTATTATTACATGCTTGTAGTACATAGTTATTACATTGATCATGCAGAGTTGTTACATGTGTACAATACATATTAATTCTTTTTACCTCCTCTTTCTTTCCTGTCCTTCCCCCCACCGTCTGTCTCTTGGCCCCCTTCCCATTTGCAAAAGATCTGTCTCCCTGTTTCCTACTATTTTTTATTTTGCTCTAGATTTACTTATACTTTTGGTTTCTCATATAAGAGAAACCATATGATATTTAAACTTGTGGCAATTTATTTCACTCAACATTATGATCTATTATGGTTTATATTTACATGCCCTCCTAAAGCCTCATGGGATCATAGACAGGACCTTTGGAAGGTGATTGGCTTACAGGAGCTGTTAGGAGAGAGGACCTGGGTAGAAGAGGTGGGTTACTGTGCGTGTGACCTAGAAGATTAAATCTCCCTTCCTGGTTCCTCCCTCGATTCTCTCTGCTTTCTGGCTGTCATGGCATGACCAGTTTTTCCCTGCAAGACCATTCTGGCATGCCACTTCTGTCTGTAACCAACACATCAGGCAAAGACAGTAATTTCTAAAACACGAACCAAACTAAGTCTTTCCTCCTTTAAATTGCTGGTGTCAGGTATTTGTCCCAACAATGAGGAAACTGAGGCAAATCTCCAGGTACATCCATTTTCCTTCAGATTCCTCAAATTTGTCCTTCTTTGTAGCAAAGTAGTACTAAATTGTGTATAAATATCACATTTTCTTTATCCATTCATCTGTTGAGGGACATGTAGACTAAGTTCATGATTTAGCTATTATAAATCGTGCTGCTATAAATATGCATATGTATGTATAATTGTAATATGTCTTTAACTCTTTCAAGAAGATACCTAGGAGGGGAATACCTGGATCAAATGGAATTTCTAGTTTTAGGGGTTTTTTTTGTAGAATCCCCATACTTATTTCTAAAGTGGTTGTACTAGTTTACCTTCCTACCAACATTTACTATTATTTGATTTCTTGATGATAGGCATTCTTTCTGAAGTAAGATGGAATCTCGGTGTTCTTTTGATTTGCATTTCTTTAATGTCCAGAGATGTTGAACATTTTTTCATGTGTTTATTAGCCATTTGTACTTCTTTTGAGAAATGTTTATTCATTTCAGTTGCCCTTTTTTTTTTTCTTGTGCTGGAGATCAAACTCAGGGCCTTGAGCTTGCTAGGTGAGCACTGTACCACTTGAGATAAATTTCCAGCCCCAGTTGCCCATTTTTTATTGAGTCTTTTATTTTGAGGGGATCTAATTTTTTTGAGTTCTTTATATATTCTATATATTAGTCCTCTGCTCGAAGAATAGCTGGCAAAAATATTTCCCGTTGTATAGGCTGTATCTTCACTCTGTTGCTTGTTTTTTGTTTTTGTTTTGCGTGCAGAAGTTTTTAATTTGATATAATCCCATTTTTTGATCCTTGATATTATTTCTTGTGCAGTGTGGTTCTGTTTAGAAAGACCTTGCCTACACTTATGTCTTTAAGAGTTTTACCCATTTTGTCTTCCAGATTAAGAGTTTCTGTTTTAATATTTGGATTTTAGATTCATTTTGATTTTAGTTTAGTACATGGAGAGAGATATGAGTCTAGATTCAATCTTCTGCATGTATACAGCTAGTTTCCTCATTTGTTACAAAGGTTATCTTTCCTCCTGTACATGTTTTTGAGCCCCTTGTCAAAGATCAGGCTTCTGAATGTGCCTGGTGGTTTCTGCACCCTCTACTCTGTTCTGCTGACCCACAGGTCTGTTTTTGTGCTTGTACTGTGCTATTTTTATCACCATAGCTTTGTAATATAATTTCAACTCTGGAATTGAGATGCCTCCTGCTTCGCTGCTATTACACAGAATTGCTTTTGCCATTTTGGGTGTCTTCTGGTTTCATATGAATTTTAGGATTTTTTGGTCTTTTGAGGAATGCTGTTGCTATTATGATTGGGATTCCATTAAATCTGTGTATTTGTTTTGGAAGTATGACCATTTTGACAATATTGGTTCTGCCTACCTTAGAGCAGGGGTTATCGTTCCACTTTCTGATGTTCTCTCTGATCTTTGTTTTAGTGCATTATGGTTTTTGTTGTAGAGGTCTTTCACTTCCTTGATTAATTCCTAAATAGTTAACTTTTCTTGATGCCATTGTGAAGGGTATTATTTTCACAATTTCATTTTTGGTGAATTCATCTTTAGTGTGCAGGAACACTATGGATTTTTTTTTTATCTTGCTACATTGCCGAAATTAGTTCTTGATCCTAAGAGTCTTTCAGCAGAATTTTTTGAGTCTTCTATGTAAAGATCATGTCATTACAAAATAATGATAATTTGACTTCTTCCTTTCCTATACATACATATCTTTTATTTATTCCTCTTGCTTGATTGCTCTGGTTTTGTGTTACATTCAGCTTTCCTCCCATTTAATATGATGTTGGCAGTAAGTTTGTCGTAAATGGCTTTTATCAGATTGAGATAAGGTCCCTTATACCTATTTTCTTCAGGATTTTTATCATGAATAGACGTTGGGTTTTGTCAAAGGCTTTTTCTGTATTTATTGAGATGATCATATGATTTTTGTCTGTACTTCTGTTCATGTGATGCATTATAGTTATTGATTTGTGTGTGTTAAAACATTCTTGCATTCCTGGGGTGAAGCCTACTTGGTCATGATATATAATCTTTTTAATGATTTGTTGCATTCTGTTTGCCAGAATCTTGTTGAGGATTTTTGCATCTGTGTTCATTAAAGAGATTGGCATGTAGTTTTCTTTTTAGTTGGGTTGCTACCTGGTTTTTGAATTGGGGAAATTCTGAATCAGGAATGACTTTGGAAGTATTCCTTTTCTTCTGACGTCATTAAAGAGTTCAAGGTGTATTGGCATTTTATCTTTCTTGAAGTTCTTGTAGAATTCAGTGGTGAATCTGTCAGGTCCCGGGCTTTTCTTAGGTGGTAGGTTTTTATTACTGCCTCAGTTTCGTTGCCTTTTATTGTATTATTCAGGGTTTTTGTTATTCTTGGTTCAGTTTTGGTAATTCATTATGTATCCAGAATTCTGCTCATTTCTTCTGGATTGTCAAATTTATTGGAATACGGGGTTTTAAATTAATTACTAATAATTTTCTGGGTTTTGGCACTGTCTATTGTGATTTCACCTTTTCATTTCTAATTCCATTGATATAGGTCTTTCTTCCCTTTTTTTTGGGTAAGGTTGGTTAAGGATATGTCTATTTTGTTCATTCTTTCAAAGAACAAAAATTGATTCTTTGATTCAGCTCTTTGATTCATTGATTCATTTCACTGATTATTTTATTAGTCTCAATCTCATTAATTTCTTCTCTGATCTTAATAATTTTCTTCCTTGTACTAGTTTTGTGTTTGGATTCTCTTTGTTTTCTAGGACCTTGGTGTGCCTCATTAGCTTATTTATTTGGGAGCACTCTGTTTTTCTGGTGTGGGCCTTCACAGCTATGAACTTTCCTCTTAGGACTGCTTTCATTACGTCCCATAGATTCTGGTATGTTGTATTAGAATCATTTGATTCTAGGAATGATCCAATTTCTTCTCTGATTTCTTCTGTGACTCACTGATCATTAAGTATAATATTGTTTAATCTCCATGTGCTTGAATAATTTCTGTGGTTTCTTTGCCATTGATTTCCAGTTTCGTTGCACTAAAATCTGATAATGAGTGTGGGACAATTGAGATTCTTTTGTATTTATTTCAGTATGCTTTGTGGGATAGTATGTGATCTATTTTGGAGAAAGTGGAGAAAGTTCCATGTGTACTCTTGTTGGGTGGAACACTTTCCTTTTTTTTTTTTTTTTTTTGGTGCTAGGGATCGAACTCAGGACCTTGTCCTTTCAAGGCAAGCACTCAAATCACTGAGCTAAATCCCCAGCCCAGGGTGGAACACTTTCTAGATACTTATTAAGTCCATTTGTTTCAAGGCTTAGTTCAACTCTGATATTTCTTTGTTGATCTTTTGTCTAGTTGATCTATTTGTGACAGTGGGGTTTTGAAGTCCTTTGCTATAATTGTGATGATGTTTATCTAATCTTTTATGTACAGTAGTGTTTGTTTTATGAAGTTGGGTGTGCTAGTGTTTAGTGTATATATTTTTATAAATGTTATCTCTTACTGTTGAATTGTTTCTTTAACTAATATGTAATGACCTCCTTTCAACCTCTTCTAATCAGTTTCAGCTTGAAAGTCCACTTTGCCCAAAAATAAGATAGCTTTTCCGGCTTGTTTTGAGGCTTCCATTGCATGGAATATTATTTTCCATTCTTTGATTTTTAATTTATGAATTTGTTTTTGGATTAAATGTGTCTCTTGTGTACAGCATACCATTGGGTTTTGTTTCTTGATCCATTCTGCCAATCTGTGTCTTTTGATTAGGGAGTTGAGACCATTCGTGTTATTATTGTAAAGTACTGACTTATTCCTGATATTGCACTATTTTCCTATTGCTGATTCTTTTTCCCTCCTTCTGCTTAACTAACTCACCCTACCTAATGTATTCATTCCATTAGACTTTTTGGGATTTTGGCTTCATTGTCTCTTTCTATGATATCCTTGAGAATTTTCTGTAGTGTTGGTTCGTTGGGGATGAATTTCCATTTTTTCAGTTTTTATTTTTTATTACCATGTTTACAGTTCATGACAATTACTTACCTCATGGGGAGCTAGTACATGTATATATAACAAATTTCAATTCTGTTTTTCATCTTCTTTCCCTCCTTTCCACCACCTCCCTCCATCTCTTGAGCCTTTTCCCATATGCTAAAAATATGTCACCCTACTTCCTATTATTCATCTCTTATTTTGCTATTTATATTTTGGGTTTCTCATATAAGAGAAACCATGTGATAAACTTTTGCGTCTGATTTATTTCACTTAACATCATGGACTTTAGGTACAATAAATCTAAATGTTCCACTTGATCCAGCGATACCCTTTCTAGGTTTCTTCATGAAATATTTAAAGACATTATATTACACTGGTACATGCATAACCATGATTATAACAGCACAATTCATAATAGTAAATCTTGAAAGCGGTCTATATGTCTATCCACAGATGAATGAATAAAGAAAATGTATTTACACACAATGGGGTACTACTTCCCCATAAAGGATAAACTTGAGTCATTTGTAAGAAAATGGATGCATCTTAAGACCATAATCTTAGGTGGTTATGAATTTCTTAAGGTGCTCTTTGTCATGGAAAGACCTTATTTCCGCATCAATTTTAAAAGATAGTTTTGCAAGATGTAATAGTTTGGGGTGGAAGTCATTTTCATTTAGGGATTGAAACACTACTCCAAGCTCTTCTGGCCCTTAAGGTTTGTTTTGAGACGTTGGCTGTAATTCTAATGAGTTTCCTCTAACAGCTTTTAAGATTTTGTCCTTGTATGAGACTTCTGGGTATTTAACTATGATGTTTTGTAATGTTTGGGGAGGGGTGAACACCACGCCATGCCATGTCACTGTTCTGCTGGAACATGTAGCTCCTGGCAATCCTAAACCCAGTTGGGATAAGAACAGGGGCTGATGATTTAGCTCAGTGGGCAGGGTGCTTGCCTTGCAAGCACAGGGCCCTGAGTTTGATCCCTAGCACCAAAAAAGCAAAACAAAACAAAACAAAAACCAAGGAACTAAAGAGGCAGAGTTTAAAATGAAAGTAGACAATTTATTTAGAGGAAGGTGGGAAGGGGAGGCAAAGGGCGAGGGTGGGGGGGAGAGAGAGAGGCCTATTCTGGATGAGTAGGGAATATTTGAAAGGGAAATACTTGTGGATTCTTGTCTTCGGCTCCTGTTTATTGAGATCTTTATCCCATGTGGGCTCCTGGAATTTGATTGGTTCCCTGACTGTTTTTGGTCCTCCCCTTTGGAGTTCTTGTGGTCATATGACCTTTCCTGTTTTTTGATGGAGGCTAGGATTATGAGTGGGAGGTTTAGGGACAAGTAATTTAGGCTTAAGTATTAAGTAAAGGGGCTTATATTGTTTATGCTACTTGGGAGTCTCTCACTTTAGCTTCTTTGCCTTTGTTGTGCTGATTGCTCTAGTCTAGCTGCATTTGACTTTCTAATTG
>PVJO010026105.1:0-21625 GCA_004026905.1 Hystrix cristata
AGGAGGAGGAGAGAGGAGGGGAGAAGAGACCCTTTGAAATGAGCAGACAGAGCAGAGGTGGGAAGCAGACAGCCAGCCTGGGGCTGGTGCTAGTTACAGCATCATGTTTGTCCTACTGATGCAAGCCCTCCCCAGACCCCAGGGCAGCTGCCCCAGACTGACCCCCAAATGTCTTCCTTCCGACAGCTGTGATCGCCGCGGTGGCCCTCGTCCTGCTCTGCCTTCTCCTCGTCATGCTCCGATACCTGTTCCGGCACAAGGGCACGTACCACACCAATGAGGCCAAGGGCACGGAGTTTGCCGAGAGTGCCGACGTGGCCCTGCAGAGTGACCCTGCGCTCCAGGACGCTGGTGACAATGGCAAAAAGGAGTACTTTATCTGAGGGACGCCGGACTGCATCTCCCCAAAGGCCTCCTCTACAGCAGGATAGAAAACACACCTACCGCCATTACTGGTAACACCAGGCAGACCTCAGGGCCCTGGCTCTTCCCAAGATTTGCACCGAGAACCCGGGTGCCTGTCCAGGGAGGAAAGGAGGAGGCCCGAGCTGCGAGACATCTTTCCGGGGATGCAGTGGCCACCCCAAGAGACGAGACTTTGTTCTGCCAGGAAGAGAGAAAGCCCTGCCTGACATCTCAGTCTCCCTCAGCAGGGGAGGGTGTCATCGCATGGGCCTGAGTGGGGTGGGAATGCAAGGAAATGCGACATCGACACACTGACTGGGCATAGTGGCACCAAATGTCAGTCCTTGACATTTGGGGGGAACAGCAGGTGCCTGAGCTAAAAGGTACCTTTGTTTCCCATTGATCAGCTCAAAATGATTGGAAATAAATTTGAAATGTAAGCAAGCATTCAGAGTCAGACCACACTACCATAATTATCTGGGAGACGGTGATGCTTCTCCCCACTGCGATTTTGTCTTCCCTGACAGGATCTGCGTGCATAGGGCTGGGACTGTCTAGTTCTGGCCAGGAAGTGGGGACAAGTGACTGGCAGCCTTGACCCGTATGGGCACCCCCTGCACGAAACGAAAGTAAGAAGAAAATGTCCCTCTGGAAATAGTTTGTCCCAGAGATCAAGGCACCAGCTGAGTTGTTGATTTCGGATGCACAGATCAGAAAAAATGGACCTGTGAAGCAATTGCCATAGTCCTCTTCCCATAGTCATGTGACAACGGCCCTCAGGGCTGAGAACACAGACCACAGAGCCCCAGCCCCTGGGCTTGGACTCCCTTTCCTGGTCTTGTGACCTTGGGCCACTTGCTTAACCTCTCTGGCCTCAATGTTCTCGTCTCTCAAGTGGGAATGATGCCGATAATGGTACCTCTGGGGTGTCTAACTCACGGCATAGAGGACAGGAATAGACGTGCCAGGTCTCAGCATTCTCTGTATCCATGTCGCTAACACTGAATAGTGCCCGTGTATTGGCTGATGAAACTTCCTCACTGCATCACTTCTAAGTGCCTCCTGAGGGGTAACTGCAATTGCAAATGAATAACAGAGAGAGAAAATGAACTCATTAACCAGCCCCTTCCAGGTGAGTCTTTGAGAGATCCCCAAGAGGGCTGGGGATTTAGCTCAGTGGTTACAGTGCTTGCCTTGCAAGCACAAGGTCCTGAGTTCAATCCCCAGCACCAAAAAAAAAAAAAGAGAGAGAGAGAGAGAGATTCCCCAAGAGCTCAGCAATCAGAGACCAGCAGCTCAGAGATTAAAGACAGTAGGCTGTGGTGCCGGCTCTGCCCAGAGATCCCTCTGTGTATAGAGGCTGCACTGTCTGCACCTGAGAGTCGGCAAAAGGCGGCCCCTGGCTCTCCCCAGGAAGTTAATTGGGATCCAGACACAGTTGGGAACAGTCACCAGCCAAAGGAGCCGGAAGTCCCAGAGATGTCCTGGGGGGAGAAGCAGAGAGAGCTCCGAGGAGGAGCTGATAATGGCAGGAGCCTGGTCAGACACAAGGCCTCCCCCCTGGGGTGACCCCGGCTTGCTGCCCCTTACTTTCTCATTCACATAGTGACGGGCTTGGCTGCAGCAGTCACCCCTTATCTGAGGGTGCCGTATTTCAAGACCCCTAGTGGATGCCTGAAACCAAAGATAGTGCCGAACTGTGGCTATACTGGGCTTTATCTTTGTTTTGTTTTATACGCCTACCTATGATGAAGTTTAATTTATATATTAGACACAGTAAAAGATTAACAATAACTAATAGTAAAATAGTATAATTATAACTATAAACTGTAATAAAAATTACTTCAAAATTATGAATTGTTTATTTCTGGAATTTTCCGCTTAATCTTCTCAGACCATAGTTGGCCATGAGTAGCTGAAACTCTAGAAAGCGAAATTGCAGATAAGGGGACACAGCTGTGTCTCTGATCTACAGAATGCCAGCCTGGTAAAATGGTTACAGAACAGCATGAAAAAAAAAGGGGTGTTCTGTGTGCAAATAAGTTTAGAAAATGACAAAACGAAGTGAAGTGAAGCCCACACAGAGCTTGTAGGCATCTTGACTAGTCCAGTGTGGTCTGTGGCTCTTCAGGGAAGGAGCAGAATCCCCCTTTCCTTCCAAAGTACCTATGACAGACTGGTGGACCAAGCATTCATTTGGTGGGGGAGGGGTGCTGGGGCTCGAACTCAGGGCCTTGCGCTTGCTAGGCAAGTGCTCTACCACTGAGCTACATCCCCACCCCAGACTAAGCATTCCTTGGAACACATTTGGGAAAAGCTGAGTGACTTCTAACAGCCTTTCCTGTTGTGATGTCACTTCGGGCTGTTGAGAGGATGCTGGCACAGGCCTTGTCTTCGAAGTTGAGTCAGAGCAGTCTCACACAGACGTACCTGGGTTTGGAAAAGCCTCCCAGCAGAGGGTGGCTCCTGACTCTGGTACTCTCTGAGGACTGAGGTCCACATGGGGAAGGACACTGGCCACATCCCTCCCTCCCTCTGTGGTCCCAGGAGCCTCCATAGTACTTGAGACTGATCCACAAGCCAGCTTCCTCTCTTCTTGCCCGCCCTTCCTCATTTCCTCTCCTCCTCACTCCCTTTGCCTGCCTCCTGCCTGCTGTCCTGGAAAACTCTGCAAACAGCCTGCTCCCTAGCTCTTGGGGACCCAGCCCAGCCAGGGTCAGGCTCAGCAGGAGCCGTGGTGACACAAGCTGCAGGGATGGGTCATCTAAGGTGGCCCAGACCAGATGCCACCAAGGAGGAGCTGTCACAGGCCGGACGGCTGCATGAAAGGGCAGGATGACCTAATGGCATACTGCACATGTGCACACACACACATGTACATACACACACGCACATGCACAGGCAAATAAATAATAGCCACTTGGTTCAGGGAGCCACCTCATTATCTCAGATCCCCTCTCCAGCAATGTACCAAAGTCATTATGCAGCACGTCTGTAACAAGCGCTGGTCAGGGTAAATGCGCACAAATACACACACACTGATGCTTCCAAACACTGTTACAGAGGAAAGAGGGAACCAGGATATGAAAAGGGAGAGAGAAGACATAAGAGGCAAGTCTAGAAGAGAGAAGGGCGCCCAGGACGCTGGAGGAAACCTTGTCTCCCTTGCCCACAAGCCTCCTTTAACCCTCATGTAAGTTGGGCAGATTATCCTCATTTGTCCCCTCAATCTGCAGAAACTGAGGCCCGTGAAGTTTGAGGGTTGAGGGAACTCTTGTACTATGCCTGCCTTTCCCTTCTCCCTTCACCAGTCGGGGCCGATCCATAGGAACTCCTTAGGGAGCAATGCCATGAACTGCTTCCCCTCTGCAGTGCCGCCCTGCTTTGGAGCTGGCCTACTATGGACTAAAATCTGTGCAACCTGTGAGCTAAAATAAACCTCTCCACCTTTAACTTGTGGGTGTCAGCTATTTTGTCCCAGCAACAAAGAAAATGACTAAGGCTCCTGACCTACCCTGAAGGTTTTCAGGACACTTACATTTTGCCCGGTATAGTTGAGCAAAATCATCTAACGCAAAACCTAATTTATAATAAAGTATCAAATATCTCATGTAACTTATTGAATATTGTAGTGAAAGTAAAAAACAGAATAATTACATAGATACCATTTCCCACCTTTGCGAACTCAAAAATTCCTGAGTCAAACCATCATCAAGTCACAGAGTTATTTAGTCATGAAATTTAGACCCAGAAATAGAGTGATAATGAGTGTGTGTGTGTGTGTGTGTGTGCATGTGCAAGCATTTATTAGGTACCCACGTAAGTGTGGGAATTACACAGTTGAAGATAATAGTTTCTGCCTTAAGGGGGCCGATGCTTGGCGGAGAAGATAAATACGCAAATATATAGAGTTGTAAAGTGTTGAAGATACTGGAAGGGAAGTGGTACAGATAAATATGAAAACTGAAGAGGGAGATAGCAATTCTACCTGGGGAATGAGATGGACAAGAAAGGCTTCAGAGAGGAAGCGGCTTGGGTCAGCTGGACAGTAGAAGGGGGCCGGACCGTAGAGAATATTAGGACCCGTGCCAAGAAATTTGGATTAGTCAGATGGGAATTGGGACCACTGATGGATCAGGTCAGTCTCTGCCATGAGGGTGAGGCAGTGACCAAAATAAACAGGACACAGGATGAAAATGCACTGTGGAATTTTACCAAGGGGTTTCCAAAGGCTGATCAAGGCTTAGACTCCAAGCCCAGAGCCGGAGACAATCCCCCTCCCCCTGCCCTGGAGCTTGCCTGCTCCTGCTGCCCAATTGTTTAGTCTGGATTTCACATGACTCAACCCATCCTGCCTGGTAAGAAATGGGTCTCATCTGTTCTGCAGAGAAAGGGCAGCAGGTCGGGGCTTTGAGCCAAGCATTATGTAAATACTAGAGAAGAACCGCTCTTCGTTTTTTAATGGAAGAAACTTCTGATGATTTTATCTTGTTTATGCTGTTCAATTGTTTTCTTTTCTTTGTCTGAACATTTTTATCATCATAGCAACGGGATGACTTGGGGCCAGCGGGATTTTAATTGGCCCAGTGCCAGGAACAGAACCGCAGGCATTTTAACATTTGCAATTTAACACATCAACATGGTGTTACGGAAAGAAAGTGGTTCTGGAATTAGAATCAGACAAAAATCTCACCTCGGGCGCTAGCTAGTTCTGCGACCCTGGAAAAGTTCCTTAACTTCACCGCACTCTTGTCTTGCCATCAGAAACATGAAGATCAAAATACTTGAAATTTAGGACACTAGACTATGTATTTAAATAAGGATATAAGTTTGCCAATAACTCTGAAGGGACTGAGATTTTGCCCTGCTTTTGAGTAAGCAAGCTAGCCCGAAGTGGTTCGTGGCTACTGACAGAAGAGGCGAGTCTGAAGTACACCACCCTCAACATAGGAGCATCGAACCTCTCTGCTCCCAGTTCCTACGTGGGTAACATGAATGATTCAGAGGAAGCTTGCCAAGCCAGAATTCCTTGTAATGGGCACTCAGCATGCCCGCCCTTTGTTCAGGAGGGATTCACTCCCTCTGCCTTGCAAGAGTGTCCTTGTATGCTAATATGCAAATATTTCCATATGAAAGACAGTTCAAAACAAGGGGCCATTCCCAGCTCACTTACCAGATGTGGAAAATGGGAGAGACCCATAAAAAATCCCTCCACAGAGGAGGCGCGTGTGGGCAGGAACGCTCAGGAATGCTACCTGAACAAATGAGCATATACATTAAGCCCCAGCAATGCACTGAATAATTGGGCTCATAGCCCTGTAAAGCATCCCAACTTTCTCATGAGAAAATCGAAAACATTTGCCTTTTAGGCTACATAAGAGGATTTTTAAAGCTGAAAACTTTTTCCGTCTTTTTGTTAGCATATAGCTGCAAGTTTGGTTGTTTTGACGGGCTTCCTACCAGAGGACCCCCTGGAAGCCTGCAGCTGGGGGAAAGTTTTAGCTCCTAGTGGCTTCCTAAGTCAAGAACCTCACCTAGCAAGGAGGTTGGGTGGACTCTGTGAGCCTCTATTTCCAAGACCTCCCTCTTGCCAATATTATAGACCTCAACATAGACCTCTGGGTTGATATTTAATATATTCAGATCTCTCACTCTTCAACTTTGAACCAAACACATTGGCCAACTTTGATGTTTCAAATAGCTGAAATTCTTCTTCTTTTTCTCGCCAAGTCAAAAAGTACTTAGGATGGAGCTCTGCACTCAGCCCTCTCAGATCACAAGCACACTCCAGGCCTGCTGAGACACTCCTGTCTCCAGGGAAGGACAATTTAGCCCACAGCTGTTGAGCATCAGACGATGCTTTTTTAAGTGACGGTGGAAACGTTACAATCACAGGATCGTGAGCACCCAGGCAGTGAAACACCTTTATTCTTTCCGTCACGTATTCCACAAACAAACCCCCTCTGAAGCAGGCACAGTGCCAGAGACGCAGGACTGAGCGAGCCTTACCCCACCCTGAAGGACACTCCCTGCAGAAGGAAGTGTGCAAAAATGGCTCTAATAGCCAGGGACCCGCTGAAGAGGACCTAATGCTCTACTGGCCTAAGTCCAGTGAAGG
Source organism: Hystrix cristata (assembly GCA_004026905.1). Taxonomy (NCBI): domain Eukaryota; kingdom Metazoa; phylum Chordata; class Mammalia; order Rodentia; family Hystricidae; genus Hystrix; species Hystrix cristata. The sequence goes on from PVJO010026105.1 coordinate 6,524, forward strand.
ATTCTTGGAGGAGGAAATCCAAGCTAAGTTCTGAAAGAGCTACTCAGGCAAGGGGGTGTCAAATGCAGAGGCAAGATTAAAGTTTCAAGGGGGCTGTTCTTCCTGGAATGTGAAGCTGCTGTGGAGGTAACCTTGGCTGGCTGGACCAGAGACCCCAAGAACCATGCCGTGAGGGGCCTGGCTCCATGTTATGCAGCTTGGATGTTGGCTCATAGGTTGTAAGAGCCCTTGGAGGGGTTTACAGGAAGGAGAGGGACACAGAGAAGGTCAGATTTGCAAATCGCCTTGGCAGCCAATGTTGACGATAAATTAGAAGGTGTATTCTTGGAAGAAAGCCTAGAAATTATGGAGGCCTGAATAGGGGAAGAGAGCATATGACAGACCCCCTCAGAAGCAGGTAAAATCCTCTTTTGACACCACTGTCAATCACCTGACCTGTGATGGCTAATGCGGCGCCATGTGTTCAGAACGGCACAGCTCTTTAAGCTAAAGACCAAGATGGATTCACGGGCTTTGCAGATGAAAACTTACTCTCAGCCTCTGCCACTAAGCTCTTTATGGCACGGCCAAGTTGTTCAGTATCATACAGATGTGCCAGCGTCTCCTCTGGGACAGAGACCTTGGGATAGAATCCCAGAAGGGAAATAAAAACAGAGGATTCAGAAGGGCTGCTCATCAAGCCTGCCCCGTGTGGCCTCTGAGACGCAGAGGGAAGGCCGTTCTACCTGGTCCCCTGTGTCAGCCCCAAATCTCACAGCTCGAGTGCTCTTTAGAAGCAGTATTCCAAAGGCCTCTGCCGCGCACACTCCTCAAGGCAGAGGGGAAGCAGGGGGACGGCGAGGTCCCACACCGCCCTCACTGCCCTGAGCAGCTTCCAGCAGAAGAGCCCGGTACTGGCACGGCGAAGGGTGCCGCGGCACGGCTGCACAGTGCAGAGGGGACCAACATGGCAGAGCAGATGGTTCCACCCCTACTGCTTGACCAAGGCTCAGCTCTGACACCTTCCTCACGTCAGAATGACAGCCTGACCCACGGAGAACAGGATACAGAGAGCAGGCTGTGTTGGACAAAATACCCAGGAGTGTTCTGGATAAGGTCATAGAGACCAATATGGGACTGAGGTTCATCATTTTCCTGCAAGATGAGTCAATGGAGACTCCAGGGAGAGCAGGTTCCACTTGGCTTTTAGATACCTGGTACCTGCGTAATACCAGCATCTCTGCGGTACTCACACGTGTGCCATCGTGGACAGCTGTGAGATGGTGAGCAGCCGCGCAAGGCTGAGCACCTGCGTGATACTGAGCACCCAGGTGATGCTGTGTGTGCCTGCGACTCAGCAATGTCTTGCGCCTGTGCAGTCGTGGGTGCAGATGTGGGGCTGACAAGTGAAATGAGTGCCTCGGTGTCTGGCAGCTGCTTGTCAGCAGTTGAAGAAGACAAGCTGGCTCCTGGAAAATGACATGGAGCAGAGTCAACTAGCTGTCCTCTTGGAGATTTGGATCCTCGTTAATAAATAGGGGGTGATAAACCCTGCCTCCCCTCATCGTAGAACTGTTAGAACAAGCCAAAGCCACGAAATACAAAGGTGCTGAGAAATAGAGAAAACACTCCTGCCATGAGTACTTTTCCATCTCTTTCAATACCCTGTGGAAATGTACCATCAGAAAAATATTTCTATTGTTTATATGGAGGGTTTTCCTCCCAGACATGTTTGATTAAAAAAAAAAAAAATCCTAGGCCGTAGATTTGAAACAGCTAAACTGAATTAGAATTCTTGGCAGCTAACAGCAGCTATCCCTTAGGGAGTTAAAAGGAAGTTCTCTAACTTGTTTATTCCAACCACTATTAATCACTTGCCACTGAAAAAATGATTCTAAGAGGAAAAATGTGTGGCTGCATTACTAATTAAAAATTAAGGCACAGTATATGTCTACAGGTGCATATATACACTTACGTAGAACTATAAGTGTACACATGTAAATATGGCTTTATGATTGTTTGTATCACATTTTAACATACTACTTAAGGCAGAGATCATTTAAAAGAAGCTTAACTAAAGACACAAAGTGTCCAGTGGACTCATCATGCTGGTGAGGATGGGCTGTGCACAACTTCTCCGGCGGAGCATTTGGCAGTGTGCCGACAACCTTGCAAATGTTCACATTCTTTGCTTCAAAATTTCTACATCTGAAACTCTATCCTGAGAAAATCTCCTGAAATACAGGCCAAGATTTTCATTTAAAAAGCCTTATAATCGCTCTCTTTATATTAGGGAAAATATAGAACTGTTTAAGTGCTCATCATTAGGGGAATATTAAGAGAACTATAATGCAGACTTGTAATCAGATATTCTGCAGCAAGAAAATAATGTTGCAAAGAATTTTAATAATTTAGGGCAATGTATGTGATATAAGTGAAAATTTTAAAATATACAAGAGCCAATGTAAAGTCAAGTGTGCTAAGAAATAGGGAAGATTGGAAAAGACCACCAGTACATCAGTAGTAATTACTCAAGGTGTCAAGACCATCAGGAGAAGTTTCTGTTGGAGTGAAGGAAGGTTTTCTGAGATTCTGTCCCATTTGGAGGCTGAACCTGGTACTCCAGTGCATACCTTGTGTCTTTGCACTCCAAGATCAGACCCCTCTATGACTCCGATAGTTAATGGTGGTGTCAGCTTGAATGGATTGAGAGTCCCCTAGTGGATTAGTGAAGCAGCTCTGGGCGCATCTATGGAGGATGGTCAGGCAGGCTGCAAACTGAGGAAGGAACCCCCATCCCCAAAGTGGGCCGCACCAACCAATAGGCTGGTGCTTGAATGGAGTAAAAAGGTAAAGAAGGAAGTCTGCCCTTTTGCTTCTTTGGAGGAGCACCAGTCTGCACCATCTCCTTTGGACGTTCATCTCCACTTCCTTCAGCCTGCCAGTGCACACTCTTCAGCTTTCCGACAAACTCTTCCACCGGGCTCTGCAGCGAGCTCCAGGTCTTTGATTTTCGCCTGGGTCCGCCAGCTCTCCAGCTCTCAGATGGCTGCTTTGCCTTCTTCCACCCCTGATTCCACCGATGGAATCGTCTACTTTGTAAATCCTTTATATTAAATCTGTTCCTGTAGTGAGCCCTAACTGGTAAACGGGTTTCCTCACATTACCGTGTACGTCCTGTTAAAGTGGCCTCCTGTATGTGGTCCTTGTTCTCCAAGACCCTGCACAGGAGGCCATCTTTGCCCCGCTCGCTCTGCAGAGTGCCTTCCCTCCTCCAGCTGAGGCTCTTTAGCAGACAGTGCCTGGTTATGAGTCAGTGTTTTCTGGTATTTTCTTCCTCTCGAGAATTTTCCAAATATCCTTCCAAAATATATAATCAGAGAAAAAAGTGAAGAATTAGAAGAACTGGCAGGAATTGCCAGTCTTATATTGCAGCATACTTTACAACCCACCATCAAAGGAACTGTCCTTAAAATCAAATAGAAAGGATTAACCATCACAATTATGGAGAACTACAATCAAGGCTATTCGAAGAGTGGTTTCAAACTGTGCCAAGCCACACTACTGGGTAAAACAGTCATCGACATTTGAGAGCTAAGCAAGGTGGGTTGGCGATGGGTGTGACCAGAGGTCCCAGGTGCAGGAAGGCACAGGAGATGTAGTACAGCTTAGCTCTTCCCTGGACAGGTAGGGAGGGTGGGAGGGGCTCAAGGGCTTGTCTGACACTACACCATGTGGTAGGCGCAAGCTATGACGAACGTCTTTAAGCATACTGAGTTACTTACTATGTACCACTGTGATCTACAGCATTAATTCATTTAGTCTTTATAACAATCTTTTAAGGTAGACATTTGTGACACTCAATTTTAGGCGTCAACTCGACTGATTTGGGGGATGCTAGAGAATAGGTGTGAGAAGCTATAGAATGGGGGAGACTAGAAAATAGAACATACTTCTGGGTGTGTGTAGGAGTATATTTTCAGAGAAGATTGACATGTATGTCAGAGAACTCAGTAAGGAAGACCTGCCCGGCGCATAGACATATAGACCTGGGCCTCCACGGAACCAAACTAAAGGGGAATTCACTCCCCTCTTCACTTCCTCTTCTGCTGGAATAGGCACACATTTTGTTGCTGCTGCCCTTGGATGTAAGACTTCAGGCTCTTCAGCCCTCAGATGCTGGAACTTGTACCAGCAGCCGTCTGAAGGCCCACAGGACTCCAGCCCCAGACTGGGGGCTACATCATGCACCTTCCAGGCTCTGAGCCGCAAACTTCTTGGACTAAACCAAGCTACCAGCATGCAGAGAGCCATCATGTAAAGTTCTAGACTCAGGCCATGAAAGAAGATCTAGTAAACCCCTGTTTGAGATGTGATAGAAATATATGATGAATATTTAAATTTTTAAAAATCTATTGCAATGAGACATGTTGCCATTACTGTCCCTCAAAACATTCCCCCCTCTTCAAACACACTTAGCCTGTTGTTCTTGTCACTTTCTGAAGCAGTTCTGGAACTCCACTTTCATGAGTGTCTGTACAAAATGTGCTCAAAAATACGGTGAATGTTGTTACCAAGTGCCATCCAATGGAAAGGCAGACTTGTAAAAACATTATGGTGTATCTTCTGCCATCTTATTCACCGTATCTGGCACTGTGGAAATTCTGGATCTTCCCTAAAATCAAAATGACCATGGAAGGTAAACATTTTGAATCAATTCAGGACACAGAGGCATCCGTAACAGTGCAACTAAAGACACTCACAAAAGAGGACATTCAGAAAGTGGCAACAAGCATGCTGTAAGTGTGTTTGAAGTGAGGGGGAGGATTTGAGGGAGATTGATGACAATGTGTCTTTTACTGTAATAATATTTTTAGTTTAACAAACATTCACAGTATGTTTCAATCATTTCATGGCCCAGAAGACGGTGGGATGGGGAGAAAGCAGTCGGCCAAAAAACTTACTTTGAAGACCAAACCTATGTTGGTATGAAAGGGTAAGTAGGAATTATGAGTCAGTGAATGGGGATTTCAGGAAGAAGAGGGAAACAGACGTGGGTACGGCAAGTCCGAAGTCCGAAGGGCGTTGGCAGATGTATGAGGGACGGGGAAGGTGGCAGAAGCCCAGCCGAGAGGAGTAGAGAGGAAGATGCTCACAGATAGCCTTGAGGCCAAGCTACGGGCTTTCTAAGGTCATGTGCCACGTGATGCTGTTTCAGTCAGGGACCGGCCACATATAGGACGGAGCTGCCGCAAGATCATAATGGAGCTGAGCAATGCGGACTGCCTAGTGAAGCTGTGGCCATCAGAATGTCTTGACGAAAGCATTGCTCATACATGGTGATACTGGTGTAAAGAAACGTATGTACCCATCATAAAAATGTATGGCACAGCTGGGCGTGCCTGTAATCCCCACACTCAGAAAGCTGAGACAGGAGGATTGCTGTGAGTTCAAGGCCAGCCTGGGCTACACAGTGAGTTTAATGCTGGCCTGAACTACAGAGCAAGACTCTGTCTCAAAAAAAAAAAAGAAAGAAAGTATGGCACATATAGTTGTGTACAATGCATCGTACTCACTAATGGTAATAAAGGACTATGTTAATATATTTACTATATGATACTTCTAATCGTTACTTTAGATAATACTCCTACTTATAGCAAAATGTTAAACCTTATCCGTCTTGTGTTTGCTGCACTTCTTAGTCTGATCAAGATGCCACTTTTAGTCCCTGACCTGCTCCACCTGGGTTTGTGTGGGTGCATTCTATGCCCTTTAGCGGGTTCATACAACGACGAGATCGCTAATGCATCCATGACTGAGTTTCCCGGAGGATCCTGGGCTGGGAGGGGCTCACATGATTTAGAAACATCACCTTAAGTGTCATGAGAGATGGACTAGATGGAGTCTTCACTCTCTACAGGCCAAAATAATACAAATTCTCACCATTTTTAAGAAGCAGTAGTTCAGAGGAGCACACTGTCTCCGAAAAGGAAATGAGCAGAATGCAAACAGCTTCCCAGGTATCTTACTTTATCTGCCTCCCTGAGTCCTTACAATCACTTACAGTACTCTAGTACCCACCAGCACACAAACACTTACACTGTGTGAGCCTCGGTACTCTGTTCCATCAGGTGAGGAAGCAAAGGTGGACCCAAAGATCAAGCAAGCATGGAAAGGTCACTTATTTTTTACACCATCTTCAAATACTTTAAAAAACTTTCTTATTAATATGTGTTTGTGGTACACGATGTTTACGTTCATCTTAGGGTATAGGTAGGTGTACCTATCTTGATTCTTTTTATTCCCCTTCCCCTGCACTCCCTCCATCTCGACATCCCCTTCCCCCATTTTCACTGCTTTTTAAGTTCACATTTGCAATGTGTAATGATTACAGTCATTGAGAGTAGTTGGTACATATACCTGACACCTCTTACATCATTTCACATCCCCTTCTCACCCCAATCTCCTGGTACCTTTCCCATTTGTGAAAAATCTGCCTCCCTATTTCCTTTCATCAATCTTTCATTTTGATCTTCATTTGTACTTTGGATCTCTCATATGAGAGAAATAATACAATATTTAAGCTTGTGTGTCTGATTTATTTCATTTAACATTGTATTTTAAAGATGCATCCATTGTCCTACAAATGTCTCAAGTTTATTCCTCTTTCTAGCCTAGTATTTCATTATGTATAGATATCACATTTTCTTTAACCACTCACCTGCTGTGAACATATAGGCTGCTTCCAAGATTTAGCTATCATGAATTGTGCTGCTGCAAACATTGGTATGCATGTATCAGTGTAATATGATGTCTTTGGCTCTCTGAGGAGGACACCTAAAAGGGGACTAGCTGGTTCAAGTAGAATTTCTATCTTTTAGTTTTGTGAGCAATCTCCATACTGATTTCCATAATGGTTGTACTATCTTACATTCTCACTCGGAATAGAAAAGGGATCCTTTTACACCGCAGCCATGCCAGCACTTGTTATTCTTTGATTTCTTGATGATAGCCATTGTTTCTGGAGTAATATGAAATTTCAGTGTTGTTTTAATTAGCATTTCTGTAGTGGCCAGTGAAGGTGAACATTTTTTCATGTATTTATTCACCATTTGTATTTCTTCTTCTGAGAAGTACCTACTCATTTCACTTGCCACTTTGTGATTGGATCTTTTACTGTGGAAGGGTCTAATTTTTTTTGAGTTCTTTATACATTCCAGATATTAGCCTTCTGTCCAAGGTAAAACTGGCAAAAATTTTTTCCTGTTCTGTAGGGTGTCACTTCACTCTGTTGATTGTTTGCTTTGCTGTGCAAAAGGCTTTTAATTTGACACGGCCCCATTTGTTGATTCTTGCTGTTATTTCTTGTGTCACTGGAGTTCTGTCCAGAAGTCCTCGTCTACACCTATGACTTCAAGAGTTTTACCTATTTGGTCTTCCAGTAGTTTAAGTGTTTCTGTTTCAATATTTAGATCTTTGATCCATTTTGATTTTAGTTTAGTATACAATGAGAGATATGGATCTAGCTTCAATCTTCTGCATATGGGTATCCAGTTTTCCCAGCACCATCTACTAAAGAGGTTATCTTTCCTCCAGCATATGTTTCTGGCCATCGTGTCAAAGATCAGGAGGCTGAATGTGTCTGAGGCTTTGTGTCTTCTATTCTGTTTCATTGAGTCATATGTTTTTGCGCTAGTACCATGCTGTTTTCATCACTGTAGCCTCATAGTATAACTCAAAGTCAGGATTCTGATGCCTCCTGCTTTGCTCTTCTTGTCCAGGACTGCTTCTGCCACTCTGGGTCGCTTCTGGTTCCAAATGAATTTTAAGATTGTTTTCTCTAGTTCTGTGAGGAATACTGTAGGTACTTTGATTGGGATCTCATTAAATCTGTATATCAGTTTGGAAGTATGGCCATTTTGACAATATTGGTTCTGCCTATCCAGGAACAGAGAATATCTTTCCATATTCTGATGCCCTCTTTAATCTTCTTTTTCAGAGTACTGTGGTTTACACTGCAGAGGTCTTTCACTTCCTTGATTAGGTTAATTCCGATATACTTAATTTTTCTTGCTGTATTGTGAATGGTATTGCTTTCCTAATTTCTTTCTCAGTGAGTTTATTCTTATGCTTTTAGAAGAGATGGCTCCAGTCCGGATGACACAAGCAAACTCCCTATTCAGATTCATCACCTGTGTTTGGTGCGGGGGTGGGGAGGGGTGCTGGGGATGGAACTCAGGGCCTTTCACTTGCAAGGCAAGCGCTCTACCGCTGAGCTAGATCCTGAATCCCTCATCTTATTACTCTGTTTTAAATACAGGGTAATAAGAAGTTCAACACACAAGAAAGGAAGCCTCACAAGCAAGAAGGATATTTCTGTGAAATCAGAGACACAAAGAGACACCAGCTTGCGGAGGTGGAAATGGCACTGGATGGATACTAGGAAGTGAAATCTTCTCCTGGAAAAGGAGATCCAAGCAGTTCAGAAAGTCAGACTCTCACACAGACTGAGCCTCCGAACTCAGAGAAAAATGAGCAGAGTAAATTCACACCTGACACGTCCTTGCGAGGACACAGAAGAGCAGGGAAAAGAGTGATCGATCGCCTCCTAAGACGAGACAGTAGGCCAACAGGTGGCATCTTGGATAACATCTTCACAGTGGTAAGCCAGAGAGCAACAGTTTATGCTGAGTGGGAACTACCCAAAAAGTAGCAAAGGGAAATAAAGAGATGCTGGGAGAAGTTACAAGATAAAAGACATGTGGAAGATTGGGTACAGAGATTGGGTAAAGGGTTAACACATATCTAATCTAAATTTCAGATAAGGACAAGAGAAATGAGAGCTAATAGGTACCCAGGAATTTCCCAGAATTCATTAAAAACACAAGACTTTAGAATACAGAAATCCCAAAGATTCCCACAAGATAAATGCAAAGCACCCACACCCAGGCAAATCACAGTGAAATCCCTAAACAAGGATAAGAATATGTCAGAAGTAACAAGAGAAAATATAGGTCAACTTCCAAAGTATCAAATATTATTTAGGTAGAAACTTCTCAATAGGAACAAAGGTAGCCATCAAAATTGAAATATCTTCAAGGCGAAAGTAAACTGTCAAATTAGCATTGTATATATATCAAAAGAAACTTTTGAGAACATGAGAAAAGAAGACATCTTCAAAAATTATCATTGAAGTTACTTCTAAAATAACACAGGCGGAGGAAAGTAATCTCAGATAGAAAGTATAAGGTGCAAGAGGAAATGATAAGTAAAATATAAGTAAATCTAAGCAAATACAGAGTTTTAAAAACAACAGTAATAATAATAGTGCCTTGTAGATTAGAAATATTATGGTAAAACTAAAACATTGGACATCGACACCATATTTAGAAAGAAAAGTTAAACGAAAATGTTATTTGGGTCCCGTATTCCCTTCATAATGATATCAATTAAATTTTAACTTTGATAAATTAGACATACATGTTAAGTAAAATAATATGAAAATGTTCAAAACCAGACCAGAGACAAAAAATGAAATAAGGGAAGAAAGTGAGAAAAATAAGTATAGAAAACTTTGGAAAGAAGGGAAGGAGGAAAGGAAATAGACAAAAAAGATTTGAAAAACACGATTTTGACATAAGAGATCATGTGGGTAGTAGGTAGGTAGTTTGGTAGGTAGAGACAGAGATAGATGATAAAGAAATAGATAATCAATTAATATTCCTAGTGTCCAACAGTAGAAAAACATACACTCTCTTGAATACATATGGAATATTTACAAAAATTGTTTGCTTACAAAGACCAAAGAAAAGTTTCAACTGCTTTTAAAAGATTGGTACTTAAGCATTTTACAAATTCTATTCTAACCACAATGTAATTGTTAGAAAAAAATAACATTGAAGATAATTTATATGTGTACATAAACTCGTAAACAGACTTCTTAGTGACATGCAAGTCAAGGAAGAAATCATGATAGAAATAAGAAAATAACTTAAATTGAAAGACTAAAAGGCTGACTAAAAAAATTAAGTGGAATGATAATTTGATACATAGGTGGAATTTATAGCCTTAAATATTAATATGAAAAACAAGAAAGGCTATAATTTAATGAGCTAAGCACTGTTTAGTAAGAATAATAAAATATAGCTAAAGAAAATAGAAAAAAACAGTACATTAAAGATGAAAGCAAAAATTAATGGAAAACAAGCACTTGTAATAAAGAGAAAAAATAATATCAAAGTTTGGTTCACTGAAAAGCCCAATTTTAAAACTTTCAGCAAAAGTAATCAAGAGAAACGTGAAGGAAGACATGAATAAATAATTTAAGAATAAAACTGAAAACATGACTTCAAATGCTGCAGATATTAAAAAGGCAATGCACAGACATTATGAGCAACATTATGCCAATAAACTTGAAAACTTAGATGAAATGCATAAATTCATAAAAAAGCTTACTAATACTCAGGAAAAATTAAAAACAAATTCTGAATGATCCTATAACCATTAAAGAAACCGGCAGAATAGTTGGAAAGAAACCACCAGGCTCATGGGGTTCCAAGAGAACTTTGTCAAACACCCGAGGGAAACGCAATTCTAATTAGACTCAGACTCCGGCAGAGCAAGCAGTGGGCTCCTTTTGTGAAGCTGACATAACACGGATACCAAATCCAACCACAACAGAACAAGAGAATAAAAGGACAGGCAGTCTGTCTTTCTTGCCAGACATGAGAAATCTTAAGCAAACCGAATCGAGCAATGTCTAAGAAAGCTTGCATATCGTGAATGCCTAAGGCTCACCCTAAGGATGTAATCATTTCACATCATTTTAAAACCAGTGTATGAAATTCATACGTTCATAGGTCAAAGGGAAAAAATTATCTATTAGATGCAGAAAAGGCATGCAATGAAATGTAGTAGATAGTCATTATAAAAATTCTTAGCAAGCTGGAAGTAGAAAACTCCCCCACCCGGCAATGCAAGCATAACACATAGCAGGAACGAGTTGTGAGCATCAGCTCCAAGTGAAGAAACGATGCAGGGCCACTGCCTTCTCTTGCGTGGAACAGCACATTGCAAGTCCAGCTGGCACAGACAAGCAAAGGGATAAATTTATAACGATTGGACAGGAAGAGCGAAAACAGTCAGTACTTGTAGGTGATACAACTACATATTTAGAAAACTCAGAATCTATGGATGAACTATTGAATTAATAAGAGAATTTAGCATTACTATTATTAATTAGATTACAGGAGAGTAGTCAGTTTTAAAAATTTGATCTCTGAACATTAACGACATATTTTATGTCAACATTTTATGACAAATGTCACTTTTAAAAATATCACTTAAGCTGGGCACAGTGGTACACGTTTCTAATTTCAGTACTCTGGGAGATCTAGGCAAGAGGATCACAAATTCAAACCTAACTTGGGCAACTTCGTGACTTAGGGAGATCCTGTCTCAAAATTGAAAGAAAGAAAGAAAAAGAAAGAAAGAAAGAAAGAAAGAAAGAAAGAGAAAGAAAGAAAGAAAGAAAGAAAGAAAGAAAGAAAGAAAGAAAGAAAGAAAGAAAGAAAGAAAGGAAGGAAGGAAGGAAGGAAGGAAGGAAGGAAGGAAGGAAGGAAGGAAGGAAGAAAGAGAGAAAGAAAGAAAAAGTCTGGGGAAGTGAAGGAGGCAGGGGATATAAAGTCCCAGGGCTCAATCCCCAGTACCAGGAAAAAAAAAGTATTATTTAAAAGTGTGTCAAGAATTCAAGAATTTAAAGTCTACAAAAATATACCTGACAAAGGATGTACTTGGCCTTTATGGATAACATTATAAATCTAAAAACTAAAAAACCTCGAAGAACACTCATTGCTATGATTAGTATAAGGGTCTCCCAAAGGCCCACGCGTTAAAGGTTTGGACCCCCTGGGGCGCCACAGGGTAGTGGGGGGAACTTGAGGTGGGCAGGGTGGGAGGTTTCAGGTCATGAGAGCGAGCCCCTTGGAGGGGGACTAGGAACCTGAGTCTCTGCTGCTCTCTTTCACTTCCTAGCCACCATAAGATGAGCAGATGGTTCCACTTCTCGCTCCTACCACCGTGTTCTGCCTCACAACAGGTCCAAAGCATTGGAGCCAACCAAATGTGGAATGAAGCCTCTGAAACTGTGAGCAGAAATAAATATTTCCTCCATAGAAGCTTATTTTTTCAAGTACCTTGTTCCAGTAACACAAAGCTATCATACCAGCAGTAATGTGTGTCCCTAATACGCTCCAGTTAAGAGGCAAAAGTTGTTGAGCTTTTTGCTTTTGAGGGTAAGAAAAGCCAGGATAGCCCTGGAGAACTCAACCCGTCCTATCACACACTAAGAATTATCGTAAACCTCAAGTAATTAGGCAGTGAGGTATTGGTGCAGGTTTAGGGGATGATAAATGGAAATGAAGAGAACCAAGAAACAAATCTACATGAATATGAAACCCAATTTATGACTTGTCTTAGTTACTTTCCTCCTGTTGCTGAGACAAAATACCCGACACCCAAAGTTAAGAGAAGAGAGGTTTATTTAGCTCATAGTTTGTAGAGGTTTCATTCCATGATCCGCTGGATCCAAGACAGGGTGGCAGGCAGAGAGGCAGAAGGCAGCAAGGTAAGCAAGGAGCCTAAGCAGCTTCTTTCTGCCCCTTGTATCTTATCCAGGCTACCAGGATTAGGGTGGTGCCAAACCAATCAGTGGATTGATTTAGTAATCACGGGCCCTGAATGCCAGCATCACACTCTAGATCCAGCCACCTCTGAAAAAGCCCCATCTATGACTTCATGAGGCTTTGGGGGGACATCTAGGCACAAACCATAACATGACTGAACTAAGATTACACTTAGCGTGAGAACACCTGTGCTTTTGAGTGAAAAAAGAACACAGGGCTTTCCCACATTTGATCTTTACTGGGACATTTCTTCTCCTCTCTGCTGGGGGTGCTGATGTCTCTGATTCCCCACGGAGCTGAGGCCCAGTCCCAAGGAGGGGAGCCTTCCAAGTGGTGCTGGAGAATCTAAGAGGCACAGTGAGACCGGCTCAGGCAGTGAAGGAAAACTGCAAACTGGATTCAGCTGTTGCAAAGGAAGAAACTGTTGTTGCCAAGGCTTCCCTCAACGGGGCGGAGACAGAGCCTGTGGGAAGCAAGGAGCTTGGTGCCCGGATGGGCAGAGCCTCATAAAGAGCAGCCACCAATGCTTTCCAGAGTCCCCATCTCAGCATCTCAAAGTGGATTATAAGAGGGTGAATTTGGGCAGGAAAAACAGCAGTTTCCTGCTAAACAGACACAGCTACAAGATGAAGGCACCAGGTGACCTGGGGCCACAGGCGTCTCCTATAGACTTCCCCTCACTCTCTGTTTTCTCTGTCACCTTTTGCTCCTGCCCTTCTTCGCATCATGCCTTTGCCTCAGTCTCCCCACCATTAGCTTGTTTGTCCTTCCCCTGTTTATTCTTCAAGGTACAAGCCAAACTGTAACTCCCCTCCCAGAATGACCTCAGCCTGTTCCCGAATCCTTCCTGGACACCCCAAGAGCTTGGATCCTGGTACTCACACCTCAGCAGCCTTTGCCTTCTGGGGGTCACCAAAGAGCCCTTAGACACCAGTAGGCCGGAGGCATGGCCCCAGGGAACAGACTCGAGACAGGTCCTTTATGCACCACCAAGAAGTGAACTGTACAGAAAGTGAACCAGTCAAAATGTGTGCCCAAAGTGGCAGATCTGTGTTTTCTACCATTAGTATGTGTCAAGGAAATGACAGGATTTATTCTCCTAATTTGCCTGTGGCAGTGTGTTAGTTGGTTTGGGCTACTATAAGGACTGGGTCTCTAACAACAGAGGGGTGAGAAGGGAGAGAGAAGAGGGAACGGGGTGGGGGGAAGAGATGGAGAGGGAAAGGGGGAAGAAGAGGAGGGAGAAGGAGAGGGAGGGGGTGAGAGGGAGAGAGGTGGGAGTGGGGGAGGAGAGGAAAGTGAAGAGGGGAGAGAAGAGGAGGGGAGAGGAGAGGAGGGGAGATGGGAGCAGAGGGGAGGAGAAACACCGTTCTCTTTTTATAAGGACACTAATCTCTTCATGGGGTCCTACCCTCATGACCTTATTTAAACCTAATCGCGTCCCAATACTGTCTCAGTGGGATTGAGGCTTTGACATATAAATTTGGGTAAACGCAAACATTCATTCTGTAACAGGCAGAATCTCAGCCTTTCAACCATTTTTACTCTCAAGGATATCTCAGATCCTGTTTGCCCAGCACCGTCCTGCCTTATTGGTCCCTGCCACACCTCTTGTGCAATTTACACAGGACCCACCATGTTCATGGAGTCTTGTTTTCTGGCCACAGTTGACTGGTCCAGAGGGAAGTACCTGACCCAATCTGAGCCAGTCATAGTACCTCAAACTCTACCCCCACTTTATATTCAACTCACTCAAAAAAGGATATTTAGCCCGAGTTGGGCTAACGCTGAACCTTCCTGTGGGATTTCAGAATTTAAATCCAGAAAAATATGTCTCAGTTCTCCTTCACAGGTGGACGATGCGGGGTGATGCCAGGTGGCCTGGCTCAAAGCTCTGGACAGGCATGTCCCTTACCATGTCCTGCGGCTTTTGTCCCTGGTGGTAACAATGTGCTGGAAGCAGGTGGCTGCCTGCTTTAGAAGTGGACATTCCCCTAACTGACCACACAGTCTGCACCAAGCCACATGTCAGCCACCACGTATCACACTCCCTGCACTGCTTCTTTATGCAAGGTAAATTAGGCCACAAGGACTGTGCATTTTCAAAAGTTTGGAGAGGAGTGTGCTACTTTGTGGAAGGAAAGAATGATCCTACATGATTAACAAATAAAATCTATGCAGAAAAAAAGTGAGGGTGCCATTATGAGAAGAGTGACTGTCAGCCCCTATACCTGGCTGGACTCACTCAGTGTGGTGCCGGCGTGGGGAGTGGCTTCTGCAGGAGCCCCTCTAGAATATAGATCATCCTGGGCACCACTCAAGGTCAAACTCTTCAAGGTCAATAGTTAGTACCCAAAGGACAAGATTCTGTACTATTCACAGAAGTTCCACTCTGGGGTCCATATTCTACTATCTTAGTTTCATTCTGCTGCTACAACAA
>PVJO010026106.1:0-21633 GCA_004026905.1 Hystrix cristata
TGCTTACAAGGCAAGCACACTAATCACTGAGCTAAATCCCCAGCCCTCCCACCCCTTGTAAGACTATGGACTCCAGTCTTGAAGCACACCCAGGAGATATCCTGGGGAACCTGATTCCTGACCCCAGTTGGATTTATGGCCCTTCCAGGATGGGCAACCACTCCTCAAAGTCTTTAGGAGATACTCCCCTTGGGGTGTCTCCTCCTTGATCTCTCCCAATTGAGCCTTAAGGGAGATATCAAACCAAAAAAAACAAAAACTATTTTTATTCTACTTCTGTGTGGCCAAATTGCAAGGTGGACAATGGCTCTCATTGGCCTGCCAATGAGATCTTTGACTTGCAAATTTTATGGGACCTTGACAATCTTATCCAGAGGAATGGCCAATGGTCTCTGCTCCCCTATATTCAAGCTTTCTTCACCCTCCAAAATCATCCCTCTCCTTGCTCTTCCCTCTTCTTCCTCTAAATTCTCCTCATGGATTAAAAAAAAAAAACAAAAAAAACCTGGCACCCTAACCTATCCTATACCCCCTCTCCTTACCAGCGCCACCCCTCCACTCCCCAAAATCACCCAACCCTCAAATCCCTGTCAATCTTCTGGCTGCTTCTTTGGGCCCCTCCTGCTCTGAACTTTCTGCTGCTAGTCCTCCTCCCTCCCTTCCTCACACCTTCGAAGGATTGGTGGCCTCCCGTTCTCCTCCCTCATCTCCTCACACCTGCTCCTGAACTGGCACCCTTCCCCCTCCAAAGCCTCTACTAGTCTTACCTCTCCAAGAGATAGTGGATGTTGAGGGCCCATCAGGGTTCATGTCTCCTTTTCTACAAATGACCTTGGTTGGCAAATGAGCCTCCACCATACTGGCTTCCTGTTCCTACCCTTCTTGACCCAGTGCTGCCTCCAGCTACCAATATAGTGCCAAGAGCCTCAGAAGCAGTTTGACCTTCTGCCTCCTCTCCTTTGCCCTCCCTGTTGGTTACTCACTCCCTTGCAGCCCCTGCTGCTCCTATTTTCCTTCCACTACCAGGCAAAACAGGAAAATAAAAATTCTAGGCCCAAGAAAACAAAAACTGATCAATTTAATTTTGGCTTCCAATTTGAGTGGTTTTATTTGTTTTGTTTTGTTTGTTTGTTTTTGAGACAGGATTTGAGTATATAATTCAGGCTGGCCTTGAACTCACTAGGTAGCCCAGGCTGGACTCAAACTTGCTGGAATCCCCCTGCCTCTGCCTCCTGAGGGCTAGTATTACAGATGTGCACAACTATGCCTGACCTGAGTGCGCATTTTTATTTAATTGATATGCTTAAAATATTGTTTGTGCTTTGTAAATTCTTAAACTACAATTACAAGGTTAGTTTGCTCTTCTGCTACTTCATATAAAGGCCCAAGACTGACTTAGGGAGTTAACAGCCAGTCAAATTTACAGTGTAACAATCTGACCTAAACAGCCACAGCCAAGTTCATTATAGAAAGTCTATATAGTAAGTAGGACAGAGAGTAAAAAATATAGAGAAAGCTATAAAGTGTGGAGATATATTTTTGATGTGAGAATATTTTGTATGATAAGGATTTTTGATAGCAATAGAACTGGAAGGCTCAAACATGTAGAAGATGTTTGTGGAGGATTCAGTTCATAGAATGAAATATGTATGTTTGCTTGATGGTTTGGTTGAATTGAGGCTGTTTCTTCTAAAAGCTCTTTATTGCTCAAGGGAGACAGGGGGGAGGCTGTGGCCCTGACTTTCATGAGTTACTCCCCCCAGGTCAATTCTCCTCTCAGATCTAACTGGTGTTTACTAGCTGGTAATGGGCGAGAGGGCAGAGCTGTCTCCTCTAGCAACTCCAGCTTGGTCTGTGACACTTATTATTGCCAACTTCATGGTGTATTAAATTTATTTCCCAAGTGTACAGATCTTTAAAGATACAAAACTGAAAAACATCTCATCATAATGGTAATTTACAGGCTAAAGTTGTTTATGGTGATAAACTTGTTGGGTTCAAGCATAGACTTACCCTGGCTTGTATACCAGTTACTGGGGATGAGAGGTACATGGCAATCTGTCATGTATATGTTATGTTACAACTCTTAGAGATGCTCAGGCACTGTGTGGTTCAGGTAATGTCACATAAGATACATTCTTCTTAGATGGCACTCTATTGAAAGATGATAAATTTAGTTAAGAGTTTCTTCATGTCATTCAATATTAATGATGTCATCACGATTTTTATGCTAAAATGTGATGTTCCCCTTGATCTCAAATTTTCTCTAGGAAAACTTATAATTGCCATCTGTTAACATTCTTCAGAGATTCAACTTTTAATTCAACCACAATTGGTAAGAAAATAACAGTTCCCTGATCATATCATATATTTGATATTTATATGTCTTGGTTAGATTTTCTAGAGTTAAAAGTTTGTAAGAGAGCAGATTTAATATGGGACATTTATAAGTTACAATATTCACCCACAAGCCAAATGCAGGAAGTGCCAAATGTCTGTCTAGGCACTGGAGACCCAAAAGACCCAATTGAGGGCTGGGAGCCCACAGCACTGTGCTACGTACATCCATGTCTGCAGATGATGGCTGAAGAAATCTTTATTGGAACCAGGATATGATGCTCACAGCAGAGATGATAAACAGAGCTCCCCCGAAGCAACAGCAGCCATCCTCGACAACAGCAAGGCCCTGAGCTCCTTCCTCCATGAGAACAGCAGAGTTCCTTTCAGGAGAACCAGCCACAGCAGAGCTTCTCCTGGGAAGTAGCCCGCTGACTATCTTCTGCTCCCACTCTGCTTTATGTTGCATCAGCAATAACCCTCAGGTGGATCCTCTATGCCCAGCATCACACCAACTCAGTTCAGCTGGGCATTCTGGCTCAAGTTGACCACAATAAATCTACCAAAGGTAAGATCATAAAATTAAACTTACTGCTCCCACTGCAATGTTGATTTAACTGATATGAATGTTCAACAACTGAGATTTGGAGACCAGGGTTAAAAGGATAACTGGGCTAAGAAAACAGCCAATATTTTGGGCCAGCCTCTCCAAGGTCAACGAGAACTCAGGACACAATGGGACATTTTCCTACATGATCCTACAATTTTGGTGAGTCTCCCAACCTCCTGAACGGGGCGATTGTTGGACCTCAGAGGATAAGAGTCAACAAGCATACAGTATGCTAAAAGGAGAGTCAGCAGAGAGAAAAACATCTCTATGCTTCCATGGGAAGCCACATGGTCAAGCAAGGAAGTGACCCATCTTGACCTGAAAAGCTCTGCATGTGACTCCAAAAGTAAAACCCGAGGAGCCTTAACTGCCCTTGATGGGTAGCAAGAGGTTAATTTTGATTGACACAGGTCTCACTTTAACTCGGTTTTGAATACCCTGCTGAAAAGTATAACCAAAGTAATAATAACATAGACCAGACATAAAAAGAGGGCTCCAGTCATTGACCCCTGCTGACAGTGTCTAGCTGCACCTGTAGACAGGTCTAGGAGCCAGCTGGTTACAATTGCTACTCCAATCCCTTAAAAACAATGACTCATGTGACTCCTTCCCCAAACTACCTCTCCACCCTGATGGTCATACTTTAGGCATACATGCTCTTGGTGAACTTTGTTTATTCTCACCTAACTCCCACTGATCATGCAGACAGAACCAACAGTGTCAGTGCTTGGGATCCACTGCCCCCATGCAAAGTCCACAATGTCTCCCTTGGCATCCTGCTCCAGCAACAGCTAAAAATTGGACGGCTTTATCTCTCCAAAACATGCAAGGACCTGAGTGAGAGGGCACTGCAAGCCATAAAAAGCTTGCTTATGTGAGATAAAACAGGGTGACTGCTCACAGGATATGCTGTCCCCAATGGGTAGAGATGGGTAATATGTCCCCAATAGGTGGAGATGGGTAATATCTAAACACATTACTACCCCCTCCGCCCCAAAGCCCCCTGTTGTATGGTGTGTTAAACAATATTTGGCTTCAGATCTTCTTATAGCTGCCCGAGGGGGCACATGTGTGCCATGCTTCACACAACATGTTGTACTTTTATTCCAGAAAATTATAATGCAACTGTGGCTCTACAGGAGATAACACAGAAGTTCAGGCAGTACACCAAACATCTCAGGACACTCCGCACCCAGAGTTGAACAGGTTCATGGAAGTCCACTATTCTGTCTTGGATTT
The DNA here is from genome assembly GCA_004026905.1 of Hystrix cristata. Classification (NCBI taxonomy): domain Eukaryota; kingdom Metazoa; phylum Chordata; class Mammalia; order Rodentia; family Hystricidae; genus Hystrix; species Hystrix cristata. The sequence goes on from PVJO010026106.1 coordinate 4,187, forward strand.
TTCCTTTTATAATGCCTGTTTCTCCTCTTTTTACTTGCCTGTTTATTATTGCCATACCTAATCATTTTGTTTGAAAGATTTCTCAACCACAGGACTACAGCCATTTCACAGGCAGTGGCCAAAGACCACATCAATATGGTTTTACTTCTTCAGTCCAGAAAAAACCTTGACAACAACTGCCCTAATCAGCCGGAATTAGCCAGACTAGAGATGGTGGCCCATTTCCCTATATCTCTTTAGAGCCTGGAATGACAGACTGGACAAGGGTACCACTATCTTGGTCAAAGGCCACCATTTCAGGAAATCTAAGTGTCTATTTAACATTTGAGTTCCTGGATGAAATGGCCAGATTACCAAAAAAAGGAATCGAAAGTCTCCTGCCAAATTTCCTCAAAGTCTCTTGTCAGAAGACATTCCCACCCCTTACAAACCCTTAAAACTCCTCTGAGTCTGTACGACAGCACCTATCTCTTCTACTCCCTGAGATCAGAGAGGTCCCTTTCAGGTTTGCCAATAAACTTGTTTGGACTGTTGAGTTCATGTCCTGCCTCTGTCTCCTCTCAGCGACTGTCCTTTCTCTATCATCCAGTCCTCAGGCTGACATCAGGTCTAGGCCATCCTATTGAAAACCTGCTTGAGTTCTCACAAGAAGTCCACATGCAGGGCTTTGGGAGATGTTCTGTGCATGTGCCCTGGGATTTTGTAATTAACAGGTCATGCTTACTTCCCCTGCCAGCTTCGCCATGCCCGAACCTCTTGTCTCAATCTCATTTGTTGACTCTTGGTATTATTTCTTGTGCAGTTGGGGTTCTGTTCAGAAAGGCCTTGCCTATGTTTCCAACCATTTTACATATTTTGTCTTCCCGCTGATTGTTTCTATTTTAACATCAATGTTTACTTTGTCTCTTTCCTACCTATTGTTATTTCTTCTATCCTACCTCAAACCTAGGACCTTCACACTTAGGTGTATCCCTGGGGCTTAAAAAAAATTACAATAGTGTGTTGCTGAATTGCTACAATTACCCAGGTTCAGCTTGAATCAGGCAATCCTTCCTCAGCCTCCCAGAGTGCTGAGATGCCAGGCATGTACCACCACACCAGGCTCCAAATCTGTTTTATATTTGTTAAAAGATAAGAATTTTCTAAACCTAGTTTTTGTCATGGCACTTCCTTCTCAAGATCTACCTGTAACTCCCTTGTATATGTAGTCAACTCCAGAATTGTAGGCTCAGCTTTTGAGACTCTTTGTATTCTGACGCCAAATTTACCTTCAAGCCTCATCTCATGTGTTCTCTAGTCAAGATGGTCTCTTCAGTGATCTCCAAAGATGCCAATGTAATTTTGCTCACACTCTCCCAATTTTCTCTAAAACCCCACCTACTCTTCAAATTCAACCTCTACCTCCTTTAGATCATCTTCATAAAATTTCAACTTCCCTTGGTGCTTACAGCCTATAGTATTTAACTGATTCTTGGCACATTCTTTCTTGTTTGTACACTGCATAGAGGAAGGGATTGTGTTGCTGAGGTAAGAGATTAAGGTCATGGCAAACGGGACAAACAAGTGGGCAGAATGTGTCAGAGGGCATAAAAACATACGCAGAGGACATATGCAGAAGACAGGAGACAAAATGACTCGATGGCTCCTGAGCCCTGTATATGGAACCAATCAGAAAGTAATATTTTCAGTTCCTCATCTGATTCTGGCACTGTTTGTAGTACCAATTGGGAAAGTGCTCTTTTCAAGCATTCATTTACACCTGGCAGGAAGCCAAGTGAGTCTTTTGATAAGGCAGTTTTAATTTGGCATGGGGCCAAGTGAGTTTTTGATAGGACAAATGTCCCAAATGTCCCACTTGCATGACATTTCTGGGAAATGCAACCCAGAAATTTTGGATACAAAAGACATCTTTACCTTATACTTGGGTCCAGTGAGTGTCTTCGTTGGCCCACTCTCACCCTGTAGAGCAAAACTATTTTTTGCCTTTGATAAGTATATATTTTCACTGCCTTTTTTTGTGTGTTTTGTCCAGTTCTTTGTTCAGGACACCAAGAATTAGGAAAGACCCCTGTAGGACCCTCCATCAGGTAAATTCCTATGTTTTTGTATTCGTCACAGTACTCTGGGTTTTTTTCCCAATCTTTTCTATACCCTGCTGTACATTTGTTTGTTTTCTCTTATTCTTTCCATGTGTTGACTTGTTCTAGGTCCTTGGTTTTCTGAACAAATAATTGGACAAGAAATGTGAAAAGGATAATGAGGTCCTACATTTTTTAAAGGCAAGAAAAGAAGTATGCTCTGTATAGTGAGAGCAGGGTACTGAGAGAGTTCACACTGGCCACAATGTTATCGGTAAATGTCTTTTATGTCTCTCATTCTTCAGGCTGATGTCAGATCCAGGCCATCTTATCAAAAACCTACTTTATTCCATGGCAGAAGAATTGAACATAGCACTTTCTGATTGGTCCCAGGTGCAACGCTTGGAAACTGTTCTGTGCATGTAATCTGGATCTCTGTGATTGACAGGTCATGCCCACTTGCTCAGCCATGCCCTAATCTCCTGCCTCACCCATGTAATTGTACAGGGTCTGAGGTTCTTGAAGCTGCAGTAAGGAATCTAACTTATGTTTTCCTTAAAACAGGGTTGTAGGTTTGCTGACTCTTGTCACAGCAAAAGAATTTTTAGGACTGGTCAGTAAGAGGTAAAGGAAGAGTTTTATTAGGCAGAAATTAAAGGATACACATTCAAATAAATATGGTATGGGCGAGAGAGAGAGAGAGAGAGAGAGAGAGAGAGAGATTCATTATTTTCTGAAACAGGGAAGATTTATGCTTCTCTTGAGGGGTGGAAACCTTGGGAAAAGGTGGTCTGCTCCTCAGACAGGTGCCAGCCTATTTTACAGGTATGGGCCAAGTTTTTTTTCTTTTTCTTTTTCTTTTTCTTTTTTTTTTCAGTTTAGTTTTTGAGACAGGGTCTTGCTATATGGTTCAGGCTGGCCTTGAACTCACGAGGAAGCTCAGTTTGGCCTTGGACTCATGGCAAACCTTCTGCCTTAGTCTCCTGAGTGCTGGGATTACAGGTATGTGTCACCACACCCAATTTTCTAGTTTGGCTTTTTGATAGAAATTTTAACATTCATTGGATTCTCTCAACCTGTTCCTTTATGTTAGGATGAAGTTCCTGCTCTTTACTTTCTCAATTAAAACAATTTATGTTCTTTCGGTATTCCCGAAGCATTCCTGGGTGTGATTGGTTTGGAAGGAATGGAGCCTAAATGGAATGCTGATATGGATCGTCTTGGGTAATGTGGACTGGGTCTCTGAAGTTGCAGTCTTCTCTTAGAAGTCCAAGTTTTAGTTAAGATTTCCTTGTCTCCTTTCTACCTTTTTTAAACAAAAATCCTACCTTGTATGAAGTCATCTTTTGTGTTCCTGCAGTTTTTCTAATTATCCTTTTTCATGGTTACAAAAAAGCTCATTGAACAACCATACACTAATTAATACTCTATTACATTCACATACCCTTCGATTTCTACTACTGACACGAATATACTTGCATAAAGATTTTTTATTAGTAAACATTTGTGGTACATAATGATCACATTCATCATGAGGAATCTGTATATGTACATAATACATCTTAATTCTTTTTCTATCCCCTTCTCCTCCCATCCCTACAACACTTCTTCTCCCTATTTGCAAAATCTCAAATTTTTCCTTCAAATCTATTTTTAAATCCTGTTTCTTCTCCTTTTCTCTCCCCTCCCCCTCATCTCTTATTCCTCTTACCATTTGAAAAATTTCTTCATACTCCCTATATCTGTCCTTCATTTTGCTCCAGATTTATACTTCGGGTTCCCCATACAAAAGAAACAGTGTGATAGCCAAACGTGTGTGTCTGATTTATTTCACTTAAAATTGTGCTGTCAAAGTGCATCCATTTACCTAAAAATGCCTCAAATTTTTCCTTCTTTATGGCAGAATAGTACTCTATTGTATATAAATACCACATTTTCTTTATCCATTCATCTGTTAATAGGCATATGGGCTCTTTCCAAGATTTAGCTACTATAAATTGTGCTGCTATACACATGGGGGTGCATGTATCGCAGTGGTATGATGATTTGAACTCCTTTTGGAAGATAGCTAATAGGATGTTTTAGTTATTTTTCACATTGCTGGGACAAAATACCTCACACCCACAAGGTAAAGGAGTAAAAGTTTATGTTAGCTCACAGTTTGTAGATGTTTCAGTCCATAGTCGGATGTCTCTAATGCAGGCCAGCATGGCACAGGGACATGGCAGAGGAGGAACAGTTCTTGGTCTGTTAGGCAGAAGGCAGTAAAGTAGTAAAGCAGCAGCAGAAGTAAGCTTGTCTTTCCCCTTTTATCCCAAACAGGTTACAAACCTTTTGGGTGATGCCACTCAAACCCAGGATGGAGCTTCCATTTGCAGTAAATTCATTCAACCACACCCAGAAGTATGCTAATTCTAATCAGTGGACTAATTTAGTACCACACACCCTTAATCTCAGTATCACACACTCTAGATCCAGCCAGCTGCAGAAAGGGCCACCTACGAGTCCACGAGGTTGTGGGGGAACATCTAGATACAAGCCATACCAAGGGGAATAGCTGGGTCTAATAGGACTTCAGATGGGACTTCTGGTTTTCGAGGATTCTCCATAGTGATTTTCCACTGTGGTCATACCAGTTTACTCTCTCAGCAACAATGAAGAAGGGTTCAGTTTTCTCCACAGCCTAGCCAGAACTTGTTATTGGTTGATTTTTTGATAATAATCTTTTCTGGAGAGAAACTTAATCATAGTATTGTTTTTTGTTTTCTTTGGAGAGGGTGAGTGCTGGGGATTGACCTAGGCAAGCACTCTACCACTGAGCTATATTCCCAACCCCAGAGTATTGTTTTAACTTGCGTTTGTCTAATGGCCAGCAAAGTTGAACATTTTTTCATGTATTTATCGGCCATTTGTACTTCTTCATCTGAGAAGTAGCTATTCAACTCAGGTGCCCATTTTTGGATTGGGTCTTTAAATTAGGGGGGGTCTAATTTTTTTGAACTTTTTATATATTCTAGATATTAGTCCTCTGTCTGAGGATAGCTGATAATTTTTTTCCCATTCTGTAGACTATCTTCTCTGTTGGTGATTTCCTTTGGTGTGCAGAAGGTTTTTAATTTGATGTGACCCTGCTTGTTGATTATTTGTTGTATTTCCTGAAAGGCCTTGCGTACACCTATGACTTCAAGAGTTTTACTTATTCTATCTTCCAGCAGATTAAGTGTTTCTGTTTTTATATTTAGATCTTTGATGCATTTTGATTTTAATTTAGTGCATAGTGAAAGTATGAGTCCAGGTTCAATGTTTTTCATGTGGATAGCCAGTATTCCCAGCACCATTTGTTAAAGAGGCTATCTTTCGTCCAGTGAAGATAAGTTAACTGAGTGTGCCTTGAGTTGTTCCTGCATCTTCTATTTTGTCCCTTTGATCCACGAGTCTCTTTTTTGCCAATACGATACAATTCTATGCCTATTTTCCTCAGCATTTTTTCTCATGAATCATTGGATTTTGTCAAAGACATTTTCTGCATCTATTAAGATGATTGTGTGATTTTTGCCCTTGCTCTGTTTCTGTGATGGATTACATTTATCGATTTGTATGTGTTGAACCATCCTTGAATCCATAATATGAAGCCTACTTGGTCATGGAATATGTTTTTGATGATTTGTTTGTTTTCTGTTTGCCAGTATCTTTTTGAGATTATTTGTGTATATGTTCATTAGAGAGATTGGCCTGTAGTTTTCTTTTTTGATTAAATTTTCGTCTGTTTCTGGAATCAGCATGATGATAGCTTCCAGGAACGACTATGAAAATATGCCTTCTCTTTGTATTTCATTAAAGAGTTTAAGAAGTGTTGGCATTAGGCCTTAACTAAAGTTCTTCTGGAATTTATCAGTGCATCCATCAGGTTCTGGGCATTTTTTTGTTGATTTTTTTAAAATTACTGCTTCAATTTCATTACATGTGATTAGATTATTCAGGGTTTTAAATCTTATTATTCAGTATTGGCAATTTGCATATATCTAGGCAACTCCATCTCTTCTGAATGTTTCATTTTATTGGCATATGGGTTTGTCCAGTTGTTGCTAATGATCTGGACTTTGGCAGTTTCTGCTGTGATTTTACCTTTTTATTTCTAATTGTGTTCATGTATGCTTTTTCTTTCCTTTTTTGGTGAGATTGGGTAAGGGTTTTCCTATTTTGCTTATTCTTTAAAAGAACCACTCTTCAATTCGTTGATTCTTCATATATTTTTAGTCTCCATTTCATTGATTTCTGCTCTGATCTTTATAATTTTCTTCCTTGCGCTAGCTTTGGATTTGGATTGTTCTTGTTTTTCTAGGACCTTGACATGCATCATTGGGTTATTTATGTGGGCTCACTCTCTTTTTCTGATATGCATAAGCTATTAACTTCCCACTTAGGATTGTTTTTATTGGATCCCATATATTCTAGTACATTTTATTAGCATTATTATTTAATTCTAAGAACTGTCTTATTTCTTCCTTAATTTCTTCTGTGACCCACTGATTATTCAAGAGTGTGTTTTCTAATTTCCATGCATTTTCAAAATTTCTGTGATTTCTTTTGCCATTGATTTCTAGTTTCATTGCACTATGTTCTGATAATATGTATAATAAAATTTCAATACTTTTGCATTTACTTAAGAATGTTTCATTGGGTTGTATGTGATTTATTTTACTGAAGAAATATATATTCTGTTGTTGTTGGGTGAAACACTCTGCTTATAGCCAGGCATGGTGGCACATGCCTGTAATTTCAGCACTTGGGAGGCTGAGGCAGGAGAATCCTTGTGAATTCGAGGCCAGCCTGGGCTACATAGTGAGTTCAAGGCCAGTCTGAGCTCTATAGTGAGACTCTGTCTCAAAAAAAAAAAAACAAACACTCTACATATATTAAATTCATTTGTCTGAAAATTTTGGTTCAACTCTGACTCTAACTCTGCTATTTCTTTCTTGATTTTCTGTTTAGTTGATCTATTGATAGTGAGGTATTGAGGTCCCCCACTATAAATGTATTGATTTTTATGTGATCTTTTTTGTGCATTAGTGTTTATTTTATGAGGTTGGATGCACTATATATATATATATATATAATATATATATAATTATGTCTTCCTGTTGAATTGTTTCCTTAACCAATATCTAGTGTCCTTTTTTGATTCTTTTGATCAGTCCTAGCTTAAAGTCCACTTTGCCTGAAAGTAGGAGAGCTACCCCTGCTTGTTTTTGGGTTCCCCTTTCATAGAATATTGTTTTTCATTCTTTAATATTTAGCCTATGAATTTTTTTGAGTTAAATGTGTTTATTGTATACAGCATACCATCGGATTTGTTTCTTGATCTGTTCTGTTAATCTGCATCTTATGATTGGTGAATTGAGACCATTCATACTGATAATTATGTCTGATAGGTATTGACTTATTCTTGTCATTTTATTATTTTCCTGCTGATTCCCTTTCTTTCCATTCTACTTAATTGCTCACCCAGCTGGGTGCATTCATGCTGTTGGGTCTTTCATTATTGTTAGCTTCATTGTCTCTAGGATATTTTTGAGAATTTTTTGGAGTGCTGGTTTTGTGGTCATGAATTTCTTCAGGTGCTCTTTGTCATGAAAGTATCTTACTTTTCCATAATTTTCAAAGACAATTTTTGCCACTTATATTAGTCTGGGTTGTAAGTTGTTTTCTTTTAGTGCTTGAAACACTTCATTCCAAGCTCTCCTTACCTTTAAGGTTTGTGTTCTGCTTCAATTTTTTTGTTTGTTTTTTTGAGATAGAGTCTCACTCTGTAGTTCAGGCTCACCTTGAACTCACTGTGTAGCCCAGGCTGGCCTTGAACTCATGGCAATTCTCATCTCTCAGCCTCCTGAGTGCTGCAATTACAGATGTGCACAACCATGCCCAGCAGTCTACTCTACTTTTGATGGGTTTTTCTTTATAAGTAATTCATTTCTTTTCTCTAACAGCTTTTATAATTCTGTTTTGGACTTTTGGGATTTTGACTATGATGGGTCATGCAGTGGTTCTTTTCTAGTCATGACTATATGGAGTTTTATATGCCTCACCTATCTGCATGTTAAATTATTTTTTCATGTTTGGAAAGTTTCCTATTACTTTTATAAACACATTTTTTATGTCCTTTATGCTGTCTTCTGACATCTTACTAGTTCTACTTATTCTTAGTCTTCTTGGCATCCTCTAGCAGCTTTTATCCATTATTCTGTTCTTTTGTTGTTTTTAAGTTATCTTTCATTAATTGATCACCAAGCGTAACCCTTCTAGATCTGATGCTCTTTCCTCACATGGTCACTTCTGCTGACCATACTTTCATAGAATTTTTAATCTCCTGGATTTCTGTTTGCAACTTTCATATGGCCTCTGATTCTTTTCTATGTTGGGTATTCATGTTTTGCATCTCTGTCTAGCTCTGCTAGTTTTCTTTATCAGTATCTTCTATAGACTTGCTGATCATTTGTTTCATTAGAACCATTATCTGTTTAGTTATGTGTTCTTTAAATGTGCCAAGTACCTTATTGATCTGTTTTGTTAACTCCATTGTTCTTTATAGCTATGTCAGCTGTGTGGTTTTTTATTTCATCCCCCTCAATGTCCCCTGCATTAGCTTCCGGGGAGTTAGGAGTTTTTTGAGTCATTTTGTTGCCTTGTCTTCTCATGTTTCTATTGTTTTCTTGCTGAGGCTTGTGGTTTGATTATAGTGGATAACTTTGATTCTAGTATAGAGACATATTTATTTTGTGGCTACTTTTCAGAGTTACCCACTGAGGATGGCTAACTATTGGGCTTTGCCTCTGTACCAGGATTCAACTACCTCCATTTATTTGGGAAGAGAAGTTGCAGCTTATTTGGTCCAGTGCCTAGTTCTTCAGGAATAAACTGCAGTATTATTTATGACCCATGGAATCCAGATATTGGCATACAAAGAAAACCAGTTGATAGCAAGAACTATGTCAACTTGTCTATATTTGACAACAATAGTGTCAAATGCAAACTGAATACTGACAAGCCTTAATAAATAATACTGTACCACCTCTAACCATAGGAAAAACATCTATGATTATTGTAGAAATAATAAGACAAACCAGATATTGACTTACAGAAATTATCTACTCAGTGGAACAACTTTGCCTCCACTAACAATACAACAGCGTTCTACCACAGTATGATACGGTTAGCTAACTACATATAGGTTCAAAAACCTTAATGGTGATACTAGTAAGGATAGAGATTTGGGGACTGGGAGCATGAAAAAAGTAGAATTTGAAAAAATTAAGTTATGGAAAATGAAAAAGAGGTGATAAGTATTGAATGAAGGATCCTATTAAGAGTAAAAGGAAATTAATAGCATTAGATAAAAGTAACAACCAACAAGGAAAACAGGATATAAGAAAAAACAAACTAAATTAAAAAAGAAAACTATTGAGGGAAGAAATTAAAAGAGAGTGAGAAAAGAAAGAGAAAAATAAGACTGAATCAAACAAAAAAGATAATAAAAAAGGAAAAAATAAAATTAGAGCTAAAACTCCACTCCCCCAAACAGAGGAGGAAAAAAATGGGTCAAAAATTGATATGTATTTCCAAAGCAATGGTTTCCTTCCAGTATATGCAGTCTTTGGAATTCAGCAAATTACAGTCCTCTCCATCCCCCTTTATTGCCTGTGGGTTTATGAACTGACCCTTTTGCTCAAGAGGTTCCCCATCTGTAAATCCCAGACCACGAAAACTATCCAAGGTGAGACACATCCCCACTCACATTGACATATGGGCAATGAGCTGTTGGTTTCCACTGGATGTAGACAGTGGGGTGGGGGCTCTAGTGGTCTGTTACACTCAATATCATCACCAGATCCAGCTACCTCTGAAATTCACTCCCACTAAACTTGGTCTCCCAACATGCAATGCAGGGTCCACATTCTTCCTGGCCTGAGTTTGAACTTCTCAGAGGTTCTATGTCTAGCGCCCACCTTCTCCTCATCTATGTCCCATAGCTGTCCTGTGCTCTGTGGCTCGGTTCCAGACAATCAATCCATTCCCAAAATGGTCTCTGATTTAACTCTGGCAATATGGTGAGTGTCTCACTGGATTTCTTCTCAAACTCTGTCCTATTGTGAAGTCACTCAGGGTAAATACTCCCCCACCCCCCCTTTTTTTTTAGTTTACACCAGCCATAGGCTTTTCTTTGGCCTAGAGCTGTTGGCCCATCCATTATTTCTCCCCAAAGTGGCTATATCTTCCAGGCTTACCTCTTCTTTCAGGTGTTGTCCTATTCCTTCATCAGGTCAGTTATTTGGTAGTCACCTCTGTGGCCCTGTGCTGTGGGGAACCAAGGTGCAAAGCCTGCTAGGAGTTGATGATTTTATGCACCTGGCAGTGGGAGTCATCTGCCTCATGCAGCATTTGGTGGGTGGTGTGGCTTGTATCTAGATGTTCTCCAAAGCCTCATGCATTCATAGGTGGGACTTTTCAGCACTGGCTGGTTCTAGGGTGTGTGATACTGGGATTAAGGGTGTGTGGTACTAAATTAGTGCAGTAGTTGGTTTATCCTAGTTCTGGGTGTGGGTAAGGGGAAGCCCTGCCCTGCCCTGGGTGTGGTTGGCACCACCCAAAACATTTGCACCCTGGCTGGGATAAAAGGGATAGGGAGGCTTGCTGCTGCTGCTTGCTTCTTTCTGCCTGCCATGCCATGAACTCTTTCTCCTCTGTGATGTCCCTCTGCTATGTCACTTGTCCTTTGAGCCTGCTGACAAGGGACTAAAACTTCTATAAACTCTGAGCTGAAATAAACCTTTCCTCCATTAACTTGTGCATATTGGATATTTTTTCCCAGCAATGAGAAAGTGACTAAGACAGAATTTGGTACCAGAGAAGTGGGGTCATTTCTGTGATTTTACCTGACCATGTGGTTCAGGAGCTTTTGGGAATGGCTTATGGGAAGAGTTTGAAAAGGTTTGGAGATGCCAGCTGAAGAAGCAGCCCTGCAGTGCTATAAGCCAAACTTCATAGAAGATTCTGGTCAGAGCTCAGAAGAACAAAAGACTGATAGAAATGCAGCCAGTAAAGACCAGGCTCAGGTGGTTTCAGTTAGAAACAAGATGCACTGGCCGTTGGACTCCAGACCATGTATGTTGTGCTTTGGCACAAAATTTGTCTACATTTTGTTTGTGTCCAGAGGCTTTGCAGGAGACTGAGATTAAGAGTAGTGGATGAATTAATCTTGCAGAAGAAATTTCAAGACAGACTAATGCTTAAGCAGTGGCAATGGCTACTGTTGGGGACTTTTAGCCAGATCTATGTTGACAGTCAAGAGGAAAGAGCCCAGCAGAATGATTTAAAATGTTTTGAGTCTGGCTAGAAAGGAAACTCAAGTATTGTTACAGACTGTGAAGATAGAGCAGAGGAGAACCTGCTTGCTGAGAAGGAACAGGACAATAGAAATGATGGCCTAAGGACATCGCAAGAATCATCAGGACTCCACCATTTGAAGCCTCAAAATTATAAAAGTGAAAGACTTTGCTTTGGGAAGAAGGATCCAGGATATCATGTTCCAGAATGGTGATGGCCTAGGGAATTTTTCCCTTGGGATTGTATTCACAGTGCTCATCAATACAGGGCCTTGATCCCTACAGAAAAGTGACAAGGAAGCCTGGCTACTGCTCCAACAGATGGCAGACCTTGTCATCACCCATAAAGTGCTGGTTTTAGTTGCACACGGAATGCAAAAGCTGTGAGATCAGGAGGCTTCCACCCAGATTTAACAAGAAGGTCCAGGAGGCCAGGCAGTGTGCCCTTAAGAAGGCAGTGTGAGTGTGAAGCTGAAGGTGCTGTGGAGACCCCAGAAGGTTGGGGAAGCCAGGAATGTGGATTGTCTGAGGAAAGCTGCAAGGAGTGAGCAAAACTAGCCTAAGAGAGAAGTCATGGAAGCTACAACCACCAGCAGCACCATAGAAGCAGAGCCACCCAAGCCCTTTGGAGTTCACGTCTTGTGATAGATTGTACCAGATGCTGGACAAGAAACTACAGAATTTAGTGTTTGCCCTGTTGGATTTCGGGCTTGCTTTGGTCTCATTCCTTTCTATCCTTCTATTTGTACCTTCTGTAAAGGGAAGGCTTACCTTGTGCCATTGTATGTTGGAACCATTTCACTTTCTTTTCATTTTTACAGGGGTTCACATCTAAGAGTTTGCTTTAAATTTTAGGAGATTAAGTTTGCCTTAAGTCTTAGGAGACTTAGGACTTGGACTTTTCAGCAATGCTGAAACTGTTAGGACTTTAGCAACTCTTGGAGATGGATGAAATGCCTTTTTCATAAAATGATGCTCATGAGTCTTTGGGGGGCTGGGGTGGAATGTTATGGTTTGTATCTAGTTGTCCCCCCAAAGCCTCATGCACTCATAGGTGGGGCTTTTGGGAGCTGGTTAGAAGTAGGGTGCGTGGTCCTGAGATTAAGGTTGTGTGGTACTAGATTAGTCCACTCGTTGGTTTATCATAGCTCTGGGTGTGGGTAATGGGAAAGCTCCACCCTGGGTGTGGATGGCATCACCCAAAAGGCTTGCAGCCTGGCTGGAATAAAAGGGATATGGGGGCTTGCTGCTGCTACTTGTTGCTTGCTTCTTTCTTCCTGCTATGCCATGAACTCTTTGTCCTCTGTGACGCTCCTTTGCCATGCCACCTAGCATTGGGGCCTGCTGACTAGGGACTGAAACATCTACAAACTGTGAACTGAAATAAACCTTTCCTCTTTTAACTTCTGCAAGTTATGTATTTTTTCCCAGCAAAGAGAAAGTAACTAAGACAATAGGCTTGCTGATCAGATTTCTATCATGGAAGTAGGCTGATAATGCACCCAGTGTCCCAGAATGGCACACTTCTTCACTCTAGAGTTACCTTCATGTAGCTATCTGCTCAAAAGTTCCAATGACTTCCCAAGCTACAAAGCTGTACATTCTACATAATTTGGTCCCCAATCATTCTAAAGGTGAATGACTTGCTGCTGTCCTGATTTTTTTGCCAATACCATGGTATTTTTTTTAAGCACAGTAGCTTTGTAATGTAACTTGAAATCTGGAATTTTAATGCCTCGCTTTGCCTCTGTTGCCTGGATTGCTTTTGCTATTCTAGGTGTCATCTGATCCTTGCGAATTGTAGGATTTATTCTTCTAGTTCTGTGTGGAATGCTGTTAATATTTTGATTGGAACTGTGTTAAATCTATATGTGTTTGAAAGTACAGCCAGGGGTGGTGAACCTATGGCATGCATGCTGTAGTGGGCTGTTTGCATCATTGAAATTTCTGAAAGTTTACCACCACTGGTATAGCCATTTCAACTGTATTGATCCTGCCTATTCAGGCACATAGATATTGTTCCATTTTCTGATGTCCTCTTGAATCTCTTTTTCAGAGTGATATGATTTTCACTGTAGATGTCTTTTACTTACTTGTTTGGGTTAATTCCTAAGTATTGGATTTTTCTTGAGACCAATGGGAATGGTATCATTTTCCTAATTTCTTTATCAGTGAGTTCATTATTAGTGTACAGGAATGCTATTGATTTTTCTGTGTTGATTTTATATCCTGATACATTGCTGAATTTTTTTCTTAATTCTAGGAGTGTTTTGGTGGAATTTTTTGGGTCTTCTATATAAAGGATCATGCCATTTACACAGAATGATAATTTGATTTCTTTGGAATAGGTATTCCTTTTTTTTTTTCTCTTGTCCAATTGCTCTACTAATATTTTAAGGACTATATTCCTCCATGACAGGAGTGGTAATAGTGTGTATCTTTGTCTTGTTCCTGATTTTGGAAAGAAAGCTTTCAGCTTTTCCCCATTTAGTATGATGTTGGCAGATGTTTGTTATAAATGGCATTTATCAGATTGAGATAAGATCTTTCTATACCTATTACTTTAGTTTTTTTTAAAAATTAGGAATGGATTTTGTCAAAAGCTTTTTCTGTACCCATTGATATGATACTGTTATTTTTGTCCTTGTATTTGTTTGTAAGGTATATTACATTGATTTTCGTTTTTGCATAAGTTGAACCATCCTTCCATCCCTGGAGTGTAGCCTACTGGGCCATGATGCATGATGTTTTTAATGATTTGTTGCATTTTGTTGGTAGTATCTTGTTGAGGATTTTTGCACCTGTGTTCATTGTAGAGACAGACCTCTAGCTTTCCTTCTTTGGTTGGATTCTTGTTTGATTTTGGAATCATGGTAACATTAGCTTCCAGAAATGAGTTTGGATGTTCTCCTTCTTTTGAATTTCATTAAAGATTTTGACAAGTATTGGCATTATGTCCTCCCGAGGGTCTTTTAGAAATCGATGGTAAATCCTTCAGGTCCTGAGGTACTCTTAGGTGGTAGAATTTTTATTACTCCCTAAAGTATATTGCCTGTTATTGTATTGTTTAGAGTTTTTACGTCTTTTAGGGTTCAGTTTTGGTAACTCATTTGTGTCCATCAACCTGTCCATTTCTTCTAGATATTCTAATTCATTTGAGTGGAATGTTTCATAGTACTTACTAACAATTTCTGGGTTTTGATGCTGTCTATTATAATTTTGCCTCTTTTGTTTCTAATTGCATTAATGGGGATCTCTACTTTCCTTCTTTTTGTACACTTTGATGAGGATGTGTCTATTTTGTTTATTCTTTCAATGAACCACTTCTTTGATTCAATGATTCTTGTATTATTTTAAAATCTTAATTTCATTAATTTCAACTCTGATCTTTATGATTTCCTTCATTGTACTAGGTTTGGGTTTGGACAGTTCCAGCTATTCTGGGATCTTGAGGTGCATTATTAGGTTATTTATTAGGGCTCATGGTTTTTCTAGTGGCGCATTTACAGCAACAGACTGCTCTCAGGATTCGTCATCATGTCTCATAAGTTCCAGTACTAGCATCATCATTTGATTGTGAGACTTGCTTAATTTCTTCCTTGAATTCCTTGGTGACCCATCAGGAATATGTTGTTTATTGTCCAAGTGTTTGTAAAATTTCTATGGTTTATTTCCCAAATGATTTTAGTTTCAGTGTGCTATCATCTGATAGTGCACATGGGATTATTTTAATTCTTTCATATTTATTAAAGCACGCTTTATGGACTAGTAGTAGGTGGTCTAGTTTGGAGAAAGTTCTAAATGCTGCTGGGAAGAATGTGTATTATGTTTTAGTAGAGTAGAATACTCTAGATATCTATTAAGGCCAGTTTTTTGAAGGTGTGGTTTAGCTCTGGTATTTCCTTTTATTAGTAGTACGTGTTTATAATACATAATACTTACATTCTTTGTGGGGAGTCGGTATGTATACACAACACTTCCCAATTCCTTTTTAAACTACTTTCCCTCACCTCCCTCCCTCCATCTTTTTTTTTTGTTGTTGTTCCTAGAACCAACATTTATTTATTTATTTATTTTTAAAATTTTAATGGTACATTCTAGGTGTACATAGTGATAACATTCATCATAGGGGATTTGTACCCGTACATGATATATCTTGTTGCTTCTTTTTTTCCCATTCCTCTCCCCCACCCCCTCCTCCCTCCTTATTTACAAAAGCTTTGTTTCCATTTTTTCCTTCCATTTCTTATTTCTCTTGTCCCTCTGTTTCTTTCCCCCTCCCCATCCATTGTTCCCTTTCCCATTTGGACATTTTCTTCCCTTTTCCAATATAATACATTTTACTCTTTATTTACATTTTCAGTCTCTCACACCAGAGAAACAATGCAGTATTTAAACATGTGTGTCTGATTTATTTCACTTAAGAGTATGGTCTCAAGATGCATCCATTTACCTAGAAATATCTCAAGCTTATCATTCTTTATGGCAGAGTAGTGAGGTAGGAATAGGGCGTCGCTAAGGCTGGCAAGGGAAGGTAACCTGGAGGAGTGGCTTCCACCCGAAGTCAGCCTGAGGCGCCAATTTCAAGCACCAGCCCCCTCACATGATCTGTAGGGAGTTCTCACGAAATTCCAAGAGAACTCCATTTGATAAATAGAAGCAACCCCAGAAGCAACTCCCTCTCTTTTCTATGGAGCTGCCAGGGAAGGGGCTCTCCCTTTTCTCTCCCATGGAGGTGTCTGCATACCCAGCATCATGGCTATTCTGTCTTTTCTGTGGTAACCCCTACTGCGCCTTTTAGGCCTGGTACATATTTTGCTGTTTCTATTGTTATGCACAACCTTCCTTTTCTCCTTTTCTCTATAACTTTAAATAAAACTTTAGAACTACTCTTTCCCCTCCTCCTTCAATTCCTTTCTTGAAGAGGGGAAGAACCCAGGAATATTGGAGCCCACCCAATAACAGTAGTACTCTATTGTATGAAAAACCACATTTTCTTTATCCATTCCCCGGTTGATGGGCATTTGGGCTTCCCCTTCCTATTTGAGAAACATCTATCAACCTACTTCCTATTATCAATCTTTTATTTTTCTCTTAACTTATATTTGTCATTTCTTATATAAGAGATACTTTGTGATATTTAAACTTGTAAGTCTGATTTACCTCACTTAACATTATGGTCTCAAATGTGCATTCATTTTCCTACAAATGACTTAAGTTATCTTTCTTGATTTGAGCTCCATTGTGTGTAAATACCACATTTTATTTATCCATTCTTCTGTTGATGGACATATGTGCAGCTTCCAAGATTTAGCTGTTATGAATTATGCTGCTATAAACATAGGCATCCTATTATGTATCATAATAGGATGACTTTAACTCTTTTGGGAACATACCTAGAAGGGAAATATCTGGGTCAAATAGAATTTCTATTTTCAGGTTTTTGAGAAATCTCCGTACTGCGTTCCCCATAGTGGTTGTATTAGTTTACATTCACATCATGATGCAGAAGGGTACCTTTTTCTCCACAGCCTCTCTAGCATTTGTTATTATTTGACTTCTTGATAATGGCCATTCTTTCTGGGGTAAGATGGAGTCTCAGTGTTGTTTTAATCTGCATTTCTCTAAAGGCAAGTCATGTTGAGAATTTTATTTATCTGCTTTTTAGCCATTTGTGTCTCTCCTGTGAAACATCTATCCATTTCACTTGCCCACTTAAAAAAATTAATTTTACTGGCACACTTTTGACATACATAATGATCATATTCACCATAGGGAATTTATACCTGTACATAATATATCTTAATTCCTCTTTTCCCATTCTCCTCCCTTCCCTTCAGTCCTTCTTCCCCTCTCTATTTATAAAACTTTGTTTTTACTGTTTTCCTTCAATTCTTTTTAATTTTTTATCTCTATTCTTTTACTTCCCTTCCACCTCCACCTTTCCCTGTTCTCCTTTCCATTTGAACATTTTCTTCTTACTTCCCAA
>PVJO010026107.1:0-21645 GCA_004026905.1 Hystrix cristata
GCCAGTGCCCTTTGAAGATGATGAAATCGGGTTTCTAATAAGGAGAGGCTCTGGAGCAGTTTTCAAAGTGAGGTGCTGCCTGTGGAGTGAGTGAGGCTGATTTCTGGTAAGTCCTCCTCCTCGTTTTGCGAGCCTATGCTTGTCAGGAGAGACGTGTCGTTCCTGGAAATGAAAAGCAGGGAACCAGAAAGTGTATTTCTTTAAAAAAAAAAAAAAAAAAAAGCCTGTTAGCCAGCTCTTGAGTTGGCAGCCCTGGTAACTGCAGTCCATCTACATGGCCTTGCAGACTCAAATGCTTGGTTTCAATCCTGCAACCACAAACAGGGTCTTAAAACAAAAGAATGACTTGAAAATAGTAGAGGGTGGAGAAAGAGAAAAAGATTGATTAAATAGGCTAGTATGTTTTAAAAACATTTGAAGTTTGTTAAAATGAAGAAAACAGCAACGAATAACTCAAACAAACATCAAGTTCATTTTATAAAGTTTTCATACTGCACACCTAGACCTGGTTGTTAATGATGGTTCATTTGCCCGGAAGAATTATTATTTAAAAAAAGGGGGCTGCATCACAAGCACAAGGTCCTGAGTTCAATCACTGGCACCAAAAAAAAAAAAAAAAAAAAAAAAAAAAATTAAAAAAAGGTGGGGGCTGCATCCCAGTTTCACTGATGGGCTTTTTTCTGGGACTTTGATAGGAGAGTGGATGTTTCATGAATTGACTCCTGAAGTTTGGTGTGATTTAGCGATCCCATTTCTTACCATTTAAGTTCATACTTCAGGCTGAAGGATCCTTGGGAATCTCAGAATTTTTGGCAGTATCCTTAAAGGGATGGAACCCGTTCCCCTGGAGTTTTATGTGGCATGAAGCCAGGAGGTGCAGTACTCACCTGTAATCTGATGGCGGGACGCTTCCAGGCGTCTTAGGCTTTCAGGGTTGATATTTACTTAGTGAAAATCTGCTGATCCCGAGAGAGGTCGTAGACTGTTGACTCCCCCTCTTTGTATTTAGGAAGGTGCCTCATCAGTTATACATTGTCTTTGCACAGTTTAGATTCCCTGAATCCAGCTCTTGGGTTCTTTAAAGGACCCAACTCATTTCCCTGATCGTAACTTATTTGGGAATTTGTATGAGTTAAGAATTTCAGGTGCTTAAATTGTTTCTCAGTATTTAGAAATAGTTCATGCTCTTTTGGAAGCTGATTGACCACCAAGATGTCGTGTTAGCCTAAAAATTGATATATAAAGATGGAAAGCTGTCCCCCTCATTCACCCTGCACTGGAGGTTGAACACAGGGCCTTTGCACTGAGTTACATCCTAAACTTTTTAAGTTTTAAATTTTGAAACAGGGTCCCATTAAGTTCCCCGGGCTGGTCTCAAAGTTGTGATCCTCCTGCCTCAGGCCCCCGGAGTGCTGGGATTACAGGCATGCCACCATGTCTGGCTTGAAAGTTGTGATGTACTGACTCTGTTTTCCCTAAGATTAATGTGTCCTTTCAATTATTTTATCCCACTACTCCTTTTGGGATCAGTTCAGAGACATTAATCTTTACTAGTGGTTTTCATTTATGCAAAGTAAGAATGAGATTAACATTTGGATTCTCTTATCTAGCAGCCTTAGACAGTGCTTCTACCTTACTCCATTTCCCTAATCATCACTATTTTCTCCATTAGTCAGAAGTATAATACTGCTTTATGTGGCATTTCTCTTGTCTCTGATCTCTGTTTTGTTTTTTCTTGACAGTTGCACAAGAATTATTGACACAGGTCTGGAATTTTGAGATTGGGATTGTTCTGCTAATATTGAGGTTTTCTGTATTTGTGTTTTGTATCGAAAGATTTTTTTTCTTTCTTGATACTATGTGGGGATTGAATGCGGAGTCTTGTGCACATGAAGCTCATGCTGTACCACTGAGCTGTACCTTCCTACTTCCTCCTCTGTGCATGTTTATAATCCCAATACTTCGGAAGTTGAAGCAGGAGAATAGCAAAGTTCCAGGCCAGCCTGGGCTACATAGTGAGATTCTGTCTTCGAAAACAAACAAACAAACAAAGAAGACAAACAAGCTTAAGGTCTTAGTCCATACATAGATTTCAAAATACAGTGTTGACTTATCTAGAAGTTATTTTCTTTTCGTTTAGACCCTAATATACTGAATATATTTTTGAGTGCTGCAAAAATTGTGAACAGTATTGTAAATTAGAAGACCAAGTGGCTGTATTGGTAAAGGTAGTAATAAGTGACAGATTTTATAATACCTATTTGTCATTAGTGATGTTTTTTGTCAGTTATTCTTTGAAGCAATTAGATTAGTGCCTTAAGCTTTTAGGTTTAAGCAATGTGCATTAAAGTGTAAGACAGTTAATACTTAATTGGCTAAGAAGAGCTTTTATTCCTCTTAAGGAAACAATTTCCTCTTGTTTCATGTTATCCAGCACAGTGGCTGAGTGAAATTAATTGTTAACTTGAAACACATTTGTTTTCTTCTATGGATGTGAATATTCCCAGAGTACAGTTGACACTTTGATAATACTTCCTTGCACATTAGGTTCGCAATTGCATGTGATATGTTGAGATGCAAGTCAGGGTAACCTGTTACACTTAAAAATTATCCAGTTACAAGAAGTTTATCATTTACTAAGATAGTGGGAAACAAAGAAATAGTGTTTTGGCAGTTGAAGTCTTTTACGTATGGAAATTCTTTTTCGTGCCAGTTTTGTAAATTAATGTGGAAGTCTGACCAATGTATACTTTTTTTTTTGGTAAATATATCATCTCTTGCACCAAAAATAATTTGAGTGAGCTTTATTCTTTCCTGCCCTAGTCATTTACTTTCTATGGATAAGTAGTATTCCTTGTTATTTGTGAGGCTGATGTAACAACACAGCTGTTGAATGCTTGGCATTTCTGCTTCTGGTGAAATGCTATTTGTGCAGATTTATCTGATCCAGATGTGTGACCAGCAAGCTACATTTCTAATTATAAGGATAGCCAAATTCCATTATAAGCACATCATGGGATTATAGGGCTGGGAGGCATCCTGAGAGGACATCTAGTTCATTCTCCAGCCTTTCAGCAGGACCACACTTCATAAACCACTCCAGCACTGAACGAAGCAGCAAAGAATGTTCCACCCATGTATAGGCTGAATGTAGAGTCATTGGAATTATAACTGGAAAAAGAAATGAGTCCTTCTGGTCCGGCCTTCTTGCTTTATGTGTAAACAGATTCGGGTCCAGAAAAATTTGACTTTTTCTGGACTTTTAGGACTTGGCCTAGAACTTCCTTTGCTTTCTTCTGAAGTGTTCTCTGCTAAGGAAGAAGAGGTTGGGAGGCTTTAAAATGCCACTTTCACACCCAGGATGTAGCTTTCTGGTTACTTATTTAGAAGTAGATGATGAATTAGTGGTGGCTAGAGTCCGTTGAAGTTTACTACTCTCTCTGAAACCTAGTACGGAGTGAGATATTTTATTATGCTATGTGTGTAGATTTTGTGCTTTAATGATAAAATTCATAAGAAATTAGGCATGGCATTAGGGCTAGAAGGTTTACAAATGTTTTACATAGGCTTACCTGAAGATCAGCATCTCTGGGTAAATATGAGATCCTTTAATGTGGCTTGTGGTTCTTGAGTCTGGGGTTCCATTTTACCCTACAAGTGAATAGGTAGCCTGTTACTGTTTCATGGAGGCTGGCAGAAGTCAAGGGACTCCTGTACCACACACAAAGGACTTTATTACTCCTGGCGTACCACATAGCATAAACATCGCCAAATGTGTACTTGTTTGTCCTTGGCCCAAGTTCTGTGGGGTGATACATTGTCCAGATGGAACTGTGCACAGAGCAGATTCGTGTTGCTGCCGAGGAACACTAACCTTGGGGAATCCTCCGTGTTTATAACATGCAGTAGGTGAACTTGCTCTTGGTTCCAAGGGGAGATAGTACTTCATCCATCAAGGCCATTCACTGCAAATAAAACCTTGACAAATTCCCCTGATGCAAAATGGTTAGGGTTTTGCATTTAAAGTGTACCCAGCAGGATATGTGGGAGCAAAAGAGAGCTATGGAGGAGGAGGACCTCACAGTGCTAATGTCCTACGATTTCTGCCCAAGTATGCCCACAAAAGAGATAATCAAAACATAGTACTAGCAGCTTCATAGAGAAAAAGAGACCAGGTAGTTGTTAGGAAGCAAATTCTTATGAGAAAATGTTAAATGCTAGATAATCAGAATAAAAATGGGAGGAAAACATGAAGAGATTTAATTTGACGCGTGTAAATTTTTTTTTTTTTTTTTGGTCCTGGGGATCAAACTCAGGGCCTTGTGCTTGCAAGGCAAACACTCTAACCACTGAGCTAAATCCCCAGCACCGTTTGTTGTGTAAATTGACATTAAAAATTACCATGACTTCAAGATTTCTTTGATCATACTAAAAAATCAACATGTACTAAAAAAAAATTAGGGTTACAAATCTTATTTTCATACTGCTAAATCCATTATTTTTTTTTACTACACTTGATCTTAGGCAAAAGGCCGAGAAGCGATTGTAATTTTTTGTAAAGAGGTATAGTAGCCACATGGCCTCAGGCATAGGGTTAGCTCTTAATTACTATTGTAGTCTTTTCTCCCCACTCTAAAAATTAATATTCTTTGTAAAAAATTATTTTCAAACTGTAAAGAGGTGGAAAAAGTGAAAGTCTCTGTTTGCCACTACACTATACCTCCTGTGTATCATGGTGCTGTGGCCTTGGATCAGTCGACACCAGAGTGGAGAGGAAGTGCCAGTGATTTTAGTGACCATTTCTTGTTTCTGAAGGACCATGTCTTAGTTACTTTCTCATTGCTGAGACAAAATACCTGATACCCACAAGCTAAAGGAGGGAAGGTTTATTTTAGCTCACAGTTCATAGAGATTTCAGTCCATAGTTGGCTGGCCCCAAGGGAGGGTGGCCTGGCAGAGGAAAAACAGTTTGTGGCACGGTAGGAAGGAAGTAATCAGCAATAGCCTTCTTTTCCCCTTTTTATTCCATTCAGCATATAGACCCATTGGTTGGTGCCACTCACACGCAGGTTAGGCCTTCCCTGATCCACATCCAGGAGTATGCTAAACCAATCAGTGGACTAATTCAGTTACCACACACCCATAATCTAGTATCATACTCCATGGTCCAGCTACCTCCCCAAAGTCCCACCTATGAGCTCATGAGGCTTTGTAGGGACATCTAGATGACAGCCATAACAGACCAGGATCTAGTAAGTGCTTGGGGCATTTTAAGAAGAATGCTGTGCTGAATGTCTAGAAATATTTATGAAGCAGTCCTAATGATTTTAGCAGTAAAATAGTAATATCATAATACTATGTTCACTTTTCTCAAGTATTGGCTAATGGTTTTCTTAACAATAGTGTGGGTTAAGTAGGTGGCCAGTCAGCAATATATTTTATAGATAAAGAAATTGAGGCCTGTATAACTTAATTTCTCCAGCTATATGATTTATTAGCCATGTGAGCCTTCTTATCATTTTAGAAAACATTTTGCCCAAATAAAACTCTTATAACATATGAAACAATATTCCTGATGTCACTTACAACTTGGCCTTTTAAAGTGTATGTATTACTTTCTTGCACACTATGTAGTTTACTTAGTTACTGTCTTCATTGTTTACTTTCCCCTACTTCAACGTAAACTCCATGAGAACAGGTATTTTGGTCCTTTTTTCAAAGGGAATGGCACCTAACCTCAAGCAGGAATTCCATTGTAAATTCTGTTGATTAAATGAATCAACATGTGCTAGCTGCCTGGTTCTAGAAGGAGAGGAGGTCTGGCTCCTAGAGCGTGCATCCAGCTTTAGGTGCTGGTTGGGCATCTTTGAATGACACATTGATTACCTCTCGTGCTTCTGAGATTGAATTTATAAACCGAATCTGAGAATGTGGCCTACAGATTTGTTATTTATTTTTGGCTTTGTTCAGTGAATTTGGAAACTTAGGAGCCACATTTAAGACTTACAGGAGTTCACATA
The DNA here is from genome assembly GCA_004026905.1 of Hystrix cristata. Lineage (NCBI taxonomy): Eukaryota > Metazoa > Chordata > Mammalia > Rodentia > Hystricidae > Hystrix > Hystrix cristata. The sequence goes on from PVJO010026107.1 coordinate 6,021, forward strand.
AAATAACATTTCTGATTTCCCTTGAAAAATTGAAATTGGCCACATGGCCCCCATTCCTGCACACTAGCAGAGACTGGGAGGACCTTTCCTTCCTAGTTTGCCCTCAGCCCAGACTCTGCGGCTACCTGGATACTGAAGTGTCAGGTTTTTTTTTTTGCCATCATACATATGGTTAACTTTAACTTTTTAAATAGGTAAAAATATTTCTCTGTAGCTGTGTTTTTGAAAATAGAGGCAAAAAATATAAGGTAGATCTCTTTTGCTCATTTACATTACATTCTTCCTTGGCCCTCACAGGCATTTGAACATTGCAGGCTGTTGATGTGTGCCTGTTTTAGATAACTAAGACCTCTCCATCTTTTAGTTTAGCCTTTTCTTTCTTTTTCTTGAGACAGGGTCTCACTATGTAGTTCTGACAGGCCTTGAACTCTTTAGGTAGCCCAAGCTGGCCTTGAACTCGCAGTGATCCTCCTGCCTTAGCCTCCTGAGTGCTGGGATCATAGGCATGCGCCAGCACATCCAACTAGTTCAGACTTTCTTAGATTGTAGTTAGGATTGCAGATTGTATGAAAAAGGGTAGAGAGAGCAACTGAAAGGAATTAACCTCAGTGCTTTGACGGTGCAAGTGGGGGAAAGTATTTTTGCTGAACTGATATTGAAATGTGGATCAAGATGTAGAAGTGCATGATCCCATTGGTTGGCCCTCAGGTTCTAAAGGTGAGTATTCGTGGCTGTGGAATTTATTTTTCTGTTTGCCATGGTGACAGAAGCTGTACAAGATTTAGAAAACCTTTTGTTGCTTGGGAAAAGTGATACTTGATCCAGAAGAAACCAATGCTTAGATTTGTCATTGCCTTAAAGACTTCAAACAGTGGAGGTCTGGATCTCTTTTAATATAAGGAGCAAATGGCATATGATTCCTGGGGTAACTTGGAACGACTGGGCAATTTTAAACTGTGCTTACTATGGAAATGTGGCTTGTATTTTGGTATTATATGGATGAATAAGATTATACAGTCAGTCCTTTAGACTCATAAGTTGCTTATTTGATAATGGACTTAACCGGTAGGTCTGATTTTATTTGACTCTTCCTGGCTAAGTACTTGAAGGCACCGTGGAAGTGAAATGGTAATAATGTTTTATATCATCATAATCTCTATAAAATTGTGATTTCACCTAGTTTCATTAGGAGAGTTTGACAGAATTAAACTATTAGATCAGTGTTACACAAAGAGTATTCTCTGGTGAACACTAACTCATGAGAAAAATTTGTATGTTCAACAAAGTTTGATTTTGGGGAGATTTCAGTACATATTAGGTCTTTAAAGTTCAGCATTAAAGAACCTCTAACAGTCCAGCTGACTTTCTCAACCTTACTGGCTAGTAAGTAGAATTTGTTTTTTATATAGGATGTGTAGCATGTAGCAGAATATTTATCTGAAGTATGGCACATACTTCAGAAATTCTCACCTGGACGAATTCAGGAAAAAACCAGACCCTACACATAGTGGACTCTTGTCTCTATATTGTTTCTTTTCCTCACTTTTGTCTGTGTTTATAGTTACAGTTCCTCTGGTCCACTCTGAGGGTGTGAGTTAGTGACACAACTAAAACACTATAGAATCCACCCAGAATGGAGATCACTGTGAGTCTCCTTTCTGTTGAGATAATAATGTTTATGTTGAGAGAAATTGATTTTCTATTTTCAGGTAACGAATGTCTAGGTAAGGCAGTCAGCTTACCATGCGTTTATTGCAGACCACCATCTCAGTTGCCATCTCTACTGCTGCTGTTTGTGTAGATAGGACTCACTTTCTCTTGTACCTGCTGGGTCTGGGATGTGGCACCTGGAAGCTGATACAATCGTTAAAGACAGTGGGGGTTTGATAAATAAGATTGTGTTTGACTGTGGGTGTTTGTTGTAAAGGGCTTTTAACTTGGTTGTGTAGAAAATATAAACTTTATAAATTTAGTGGCTATTCAGAAATTTGCAGTGATTTGAGAAGAGACCCCATCTTGCCATTAAGCAGTTGTGGGATGTTTGAAAATTAGCGGATAGAATAGATAATCTTGAGGTGCTGCTGATTAAAATAGTTTTTAAAAAAATTTCATGACAGACTTTAAATGCTGAGATTCATTTTTTCAAATTCGTAGAGACTGTAATATGCTAGAAGGAAAATCACATCCTCATGGTGGAACAGTTCATGCCGATATAAACTTATGATTTGGAATCTTTGATGTTTGCCAGGGACTACAAGAATTAAATGGCTCTCCATTTGTGATCTTCTTGTATAATGTAAAGATACCAGGAGCATTTGCAATCCCTAGCCCTAGATCTTAAAATAGAGATCTGTGGCTGGCTATAATCCACATTAGTGAGAAATGGTAGTGTGTTATAACCTCTTTGCTTATGGATCTTGCAGCTTACCACTCATCACCTGAGCCATTCATTTATTTCAGAGCAAGTAATGAGAAGCTTAGAACCAGGAAATTGCTTGCCACATCTTGTTCCTGGAAAAGCTGGCAGTCTAAAAATACTTATCATTCAAGGTGAGACATGAGTGAGTGTTGTACAATGATTGTAATTTTTCTTTAAAAATGTGTAGTTAAGCAAGGTACTTTCTAGGGAAAGTTTCTTCTCACTCAGCCTTTATTTGTAGCCTTAATTTCAAATTAGCGAATAGTACAAATGGAGATCACAGAGTTATATTATAGTGGGAGTGAATTTGCAGATATTCTAGTCCACATACCTCATGTTGCAAACGAAAGTAGGCTCTGAGAGGCCAAGTCATGGAGCTGGTATCCATAACAGGAAGGAATCAAAGTCTGAATGCCACCCAGGTCCTTTTCAATAGTAGTATCATGTAGATTTCAGTCTGTCCAGTGATGGAATTCCTTGAGAATTATTTTTAAAATAGACCTTTTTTATTTATCAAATTAAATCTGTGTTTTCACAAGTATATTTTGGATTGTAATTGGTTACTTAAAACCACTTTTCAAATAAATTCTACAAAAGGTAGCTGTTGTGGTATGTGATCTCATTATTTATGTTGACATTATTCTCCTATTCTCTGTCATAAACGGCACAGCTGTCTATGTTTAAAGCAACTGGCTTGTACAGAAGGTATAAAAAAGTAATATTTTCATTCATTTATTCAACTCTAAGACTTTAAAATTTATAGACAATGGCCAAATATTCAGGTTTCTCTTTTCTGTGATGGGGAAGTTAGCTTTCTTATAGCATAGAACAGACATTGAGAGAGAACTCACTCATCAGGATGTTGAGTTTTGCAAGATTAGCTTTGAATCAATAGGATTTTTGGTGTTTTGTAAGGTGTTTTTTGAGGGGGGAGGTGCTGGAGCTAGAACTCAGGGCCTTGTACTTGCTAGGCAAGTTCTCTACCACTGAGCTAAATCTGCAACCCCTTTTGTGAGTTTTTAAAACTTACAGTGAACGACTAATACCTGTAGGACTTTGCAAAAATAAAAATTTTGTCAGAAAAATTATTATTTTTGCCAGATGTAGTGGCACAGGCCTGTAATCCTCCTGAGGCAGGAGGATTGCTGTGAGTTCAAGGGCAGCCTCGAAAACCTTCTCCAAAAAAAAAAAAAAAATTTGTTACTAATCCTGGTTTCCAAATTATTTAGATCAAGAATGTGCAAAGACATCTTTAAAATGTCTCTTATGAGAGCACAGTGTAAGATTAGGGGCAATATGTTGTACCACAATTTTCTTAAACCCTGGAAAAACCCAGTAAGAATTCATTAGGAGTGAGGAAATTTCCTTTGTGAGCACTGGGGACAGGAGGCGATGCGGCACAGCTGTCTGCAGAGGTTGGAGGGATTCCCTGGATAGTCAGCACTGAGTCACTGGTTGACTGAAGGGTGCAACGCGTACCACACGCAAGCTGGATATCAGATTTATTAAGCCATCAGCAGTATGAAGATTTTGCACAATAATTTAAATTGTGGAACTATCTTAATCTCTGACAAAAGGAGCATGGGATATTAAAATAAAAAAAAAAAGATTGAATAGGGCTGTCCCGTAAAGATCCAAGGACGTGTCAGTTTGAAAGTCTCACTCCATTCGCTATGAAATGTGTCTTGAAACCTTACTTCAGTTGCAAAGTTAGCTTTTTCAGTACAATGCCGGATGTCCAGGCCTTGCACACTGGCAGTAAGTGTTTGGCTAACTGGGGGAATGAATTCCTAGATCGGACATCTCAACTTTTTACACCTTCAGTGGCAAATGCGATTTCAACATGCTGTATTAATCCTTTGTATCGTCATTTTGGGTGTGACATTTATCAGATGTGATGTCTATTAGACAAGCTGCTTAGGTATGCTTCCTCTGAGTAGTTTAAGTATTAGATCCTGCTTTAAGTTTCTTCAAGTCATCTTTGAACTTGCACCATTAATATTGCCCCTGAAATGTCTAATGAATGAAGCACAGAGGCTGGAGACTTTATCTCTGCAGCTTGTTCAGCATCAAGTCTGCCTCCTCTTTTCTGCTATTGCTATTCCTTTCTTTTTCTTTCTTTCTTTCTTTTTTTTTTTTTTTTTTGTTGCCAGGGATCAAACTCAGGGCCTTGCACTTGCTAGGCACTCTAACTACTGCGCTAAACCCCCAGCCTGCTATTCTTGATCCACTCAGAGAATGCTTGTTTGTGAGGGTCCTTGGTCTTTTTTTCTAACCAGTGGATAGCAAATACGTGACATAGATCTCGTAGTCTTTAATCTCATGACCTTGACAGCCATGTCTGATAACCATTGAACTGGGGCAGTTAATCTTTCTCAGCACTGCACTCCAGGCCAGCACCCAGGCAGGCACCCAATCTACTGGCGAGGACTTGTAAGGCAAGGCCTGGGGCTGTCCCAAACAAAGTCTCTTAGGGAACTGGAGAAGGACGTGGGCTTATAGACACAGGAATAGTTTCTAGTGGAATAACAATGACCCGGGACTCTTGATTTTTCCACTGCGGTATTCTTTATCACTTTGCTTGCTCAAATAGCAGGATGGGATTGTGAAAATGAGCTGAAATGCTACCATTACTCAGAGTCTAGTTCAGAGAACTAAATCATTCTTTATCTTGTATAGTAGAGATCTGGGTATGAAAGATCAGATAACTAATCTAACTTTTCACAGTAATCTCTTCATTGCCTCTAAAGAGTTCGGGAAATGATTTAGCATAGTAGGGCTGGGATTGGGAAAGTGGGTAAAAGGGAATAGCACATAAGAGAAATTTTCTGAAGTACTTGTAATTTTTTAACAGTAGTAGTTACAGGTACAAGAATGTCCTACCTGGTAAGTACAGCAGTTGAAAGTCTTACCCGCATTTTAATTTGTTTTTGCAGATGCTTTTCATATATTTGGATAAGCCTTTCTTCACTTAATTTGAATTACCAATACTGTTCTATCTGTGTAATTTTAAAATGTGTAAAGGAGCATTACACTGTGTTTGCAAGAAGAGGCAGATATTTCCACTTCATTTGCTGACATTTGAAAAAACTTTATGGATTCAGCATGGCTAGTCTGGAAATTCAGAATGCTCTGAAATCTGAAACTTTTGGAGTACTGACATTATACTCAAAATTTTATGATTTTGGAGCATTTCAGATTAGGGATGTTCAGTTGGTAAAATCTATGTGAATGTTTCAAACTCTGAAAACCCCCCAGTTCTCAAACACTTTTGATCCCAAGCATTTTGGATAAAGAAGTCTCAACCTGAATTAGAAATTACAGAAGTCAGTACTGGGGAAAAAGAAGTTACAGAACTCATATTTCTTAATAGATTAAGAAATGGCATTGTAGTACCAAGCACTCTGTATTTTCCTAGCGTTCTAAACAATGTGTATGTATTTCTTGTATGTGTATGCATATGTGCGTTGGTGTGTGTTTTGAAGTACCTGAATTTCAGTTCTACAAAATAACCTTGTCACTATACCCTAGAAATATATGGATGCATATTTGTATCTCAAGTTTGATATAAAAATTATCAGCTTCTTCAAAAAGTTTGCTTTTATTAAGTAGGAAATACTATTTAACCCATATGTTCATTTCAAATTTGTATTTATCTATCTTGACAACAGTAGTCATTAAGAAGCAGTTTTCAAAATTATGTAGCCTCAGGTCCTATTCCCGGGAGCACTGTGGCCCTTCAGTGACCTCGTGTTGTGCCTGTGGTGTGAGGGGTGGGGGCTGCTGTCATTAATGGCTTTAGATTGCCTAGAGAATGGGTTGCTGAGGATCATTAAGATGAGCAAGTTATAAAAAAAAAAAAAAGGATGAGCTAGTTATCTTTATTCATTTCATGGTCACGGAAGCAATTCCAAACTTAACTTCACTCTCAAATGCTGTCACAAAGCCATGGTTAGGATAACAGGAAAAAAAACAATATAAATTAGAAATCTTTTTGGTAGGGGTTGGTACTGCTGCCTTGGAAAGGAACAGAACTTCAAGTCAGACGCAACAGTTACAGGAATGACAAGTGTCCATGCAGATATCTGTTACAGTTACCTCAGCAAGTGTGGAGGTCAAAAATACTCTGTACCCACCAGCAGTTACTTCTTTCCTCCAAACCCTAGTTCCAGGGAACCACCGATCTACTTTCTGTCTTTATATATTTGCTGTTTTGAACATTTCCTAGAAAGGGAATCATACCGTATGTGGCCTATTGTGATTAGCTTTTTCCACTGTGCAAACATTTTTGAGGTTCATTCATTTTGCATATATCAGTACTTCCATTTCTTTTTATAGCTAAACAATTTTTACTATGTGGATATACCACGTTTTACTTAGCCATTCATCGTTTGACAGGAACTAGGATTATTTCTACTTTTTTTGGCTATTATGAATAATGCTGCTGTGAATACTTGTGAGGAAGCTGTATTTTTAAACAAGCACCCTCTTTGATCGTCTTACTAATACTTCCTGCGCCGGACCTGGAGGAACACTAAGCAGAATGGTTGGCGTTGGGGAACTACTCCCCTCAACACAGTGAAGTCCATCACTCCACACCTTGTATGGCTGCTCCCTGACTTCTGCTAGAATCGCCGCTTCATGGCCAAGTGTGTAGTTGCTCAGTGGGAGTGGTGTTTCAGAAATGAAGTACATGTACTGCACATGCAGGGTAAAGGGGACAGTGGGAAGATGGCAGGGAGACAGCAGGCAGGATAAGTTTGTCCCAGACTGTCCCAGAATCTAGGTGTGATTTGATTACTTTCAGAAGTAAGGTGCTGATGCTGTCCTGGTAGTGATGCACGGGAAGCGTCAGAGGTAACAGACTGTATCAATGGAAGACAGTGTTTAGTAGCAGGGACTTAAAAATACTCAACAGTTTCCATTTATCATTGACTCAGGCACAGTTCTATGTAATTCTGATCTTGACTGTTCCTATCATCCTGTTATTCCATGTAAGAGTATTTTTACTGAGTGTTTTGAGAGAGGATATCCTGGGATAACTCACTGAAGGATATAGTATAATAAAAGAAAATGCTGGGTTATGATCCTTTGAAGCTCCGACCTACCAGGGATGTTTTTGTATATGTGTGTCTGAGTCAGAATTGAACTTTTCAAGGTTCATTTTTAGACTTAGAATTTTATGATACGTCTTGAAACTGAAAATAGCTTCTAGGGCCTCACCATCACCGTCTGTGACCCGGCAGGCCTAGAGTGAAGGGGAGAACCCCACCTTTCCTGGCTTCTGAAGGTAGGCTGTCACAGCCCGGGTCATCGCTGGGAGTCGCACAGGTGTGTATTGCCTAACAGGATTGTCCTTCACGAGGTATCCATTGTCTGTTTCTCATCTTTCCATTAGATTAATGGACATGATAAGGTTACCCTAAAGACACTGTTCTATGTACAGTCATGTGCTGGATAATAAAATTTCAGTCAATGATGGCGCTATCCCATAAGATTATAAGGCAGCTGAAAAATCTCTATTGCCTAGGGATGTTGTAGCCATCAAAATGTCATAGTGCTCACATTATTCGTGTGTGTGTGTGTGTGTGTGTGTGTGTGGTGCCAACAGACCTACTGTGCTGCCCTTTGTATAAAGAATAGCAATCCAATTACTGATAGTGATAAGTGAGTAGGTTACTGGCTTAGGGATTTATTGTACTACGTGTTTTATCATTGATTTAGAGTGTACAAGTTAGCTGTGAAATAGTCTCAGACAGGCCCAGAAGAAAAGACCTTGTCCTGGGAGATAAAACTCCATGTATGTGTGTCACTGTCCGGAAGACCTTCCAGTGGGACGAGATGATCCTGACCTGTGCAGGCCCAGACTAATGTATGTGTTTGTGTCTTTATTTTTAATACAACAATAAAAAAAATTTTAATAAGATGTCTAAAAAATAAAAAGCAGTGAGTATGTAGTTGAGTAGTACAGCATGTGCTTATCATGCACATTGTGCTTGGGTTAATCACCAGTATTAAGAAAAGTTAAAAAGAGTTTTAAAATTAAGAGAGAAAAAGCTTATAGAATAAGGATATAAAGAAAGAAAATATTTTTATATAGTTACACAGTATGTGTTTTAAACTAAGTGTTACTACAAAAGAATCAAAAGTTAAAATATTAGGAAAGTATGTAAAGTAAAAATGATACAGAAGGCTCTTTATTACTGAAGAAAATTTTGGTTTTAAGACAGGCTCTCACTGTTTCCATGCTGGCCTTGAACTTGCTGTGTAGCTCAGGGTGGCTTCCATCTCATGATGCTCTACCTCAGCCCCCGAGTGCTGGGACTGCAGGCACATGTCGCACTGCCTGCCTGAAAGAAAGGTTTTAAGTGAATTTAGAGCAGCCTGAGTCTGTAGAACACAGTAGTGCACACTAAGGCCCCAGGCCTTCGTAGCCACTCAGCACTCAGAGCACCTTCCAGCTCAGGTGTACGGTGTACAGTTTTTAACCTTAGCTACTATGTTTTTATTGTACCTGTTTTATCTTTAGGTATATAAATACTTAGTATCATGTTACAGTTCATGCTGTACCAGTTTGTAACAGACTAGGAGCCAACAGTGTGATGTTTGTATAACTAGGAAACTTCCTGAATATTAAACGATGACTGTACCCTTCCCCTAACAAAAACAGCATTAAAAAAATCAGAAAATATTGATGAAAGAAAAAAAAATCTTCATCCCACTTATCATAAACATTGAACAGCTTGATATATATTTTTTGTACAGTACTCTTCTCTATAGGAGAATCAATGTGTACCTGGTTTTACATGAGTAGGATAACGGCATAGACGTTGTTTTTATTAACCATTATTCTTCTCCTCTAAACAGTTGTGTTGTGAACATCTTCCTTGGCTAGCAGATTGATTTCTACAGCAATTAAAACTGACTGTCCTAGTTTTTCAAATAGCTTCCAAATTTCACTGTTTCATGCCGCGATATGTCTCCGTACATGTCATGCATTTTGAGTCAAATTATACATTTTGTTCATCTGGTTCTCTTAATTTTATTGGCGATAGTGTAACTAGATGCTCAAGGTTAAGTGTTTCTGGTGCAAAGTACCCTTGAATTTGGTTGCTGGTATATGCATTCTGTTTAGAGGAGAGAGTAGCTTTATTGTTGTGAAGGAGGTGCTGTGAATGGTTAGCATAGAATAGCCTGTTACTCTTAGGAGATAGGGAATAAAATTTTTGCTTTTCAGAAAGTTTATACATGTAAACAGAAACAAATAGTTGCATTTTAATTAAGTATGGAGCCTATTCATAATTCTGGTTAATACACACACACACACACACACACACAAATCTAAGAGTGTTTTGTCATTGTAACCTATTATGTTGGAAGAAATCATGTCTCCGGGTGCACATTGGGCTTACTAGTTGTGTCATTCGTTTTTCCTAGTTTATTTATTCTTCTGCCAAGGTCTAGGATCCTAAAGAAGGAGTTTGCCACCTTCTTTGAAGGGCAGCGTGATTTAGGAACCAGTTCTTGCTTAGTTTTTAAATTGTCAGTGGCAATGTTATAATCATCAAATATCAAAAATAAAAAAATAGGCAGATTGATCTGTACTGTGTAACCCATAGCCCTCAAGCATTGTAAATTTCATGCGTAGGAAAATACGATTAACAAGAATATACCACCATTGTAGTGAGGGCTATTTCTGAGTGGTAGTATTATACATTATTGAAAATGTTTTCTTATTTTTCTGCATTGTCAGAATTTTAGAATGAATGCGTATTATACATTATATGTGGTAATAAAAATTTGGGACACAGTTTTTCTAGAACCTCTGGGATGAGGGAGGGTGGGGTGGAGAGAACCACAAAGGTAAGACCGGGTAGTTGCTTTTCCACTGGATGAGGCCTGCCAACTCTAAGGAAAGGCTCCGACCCCACCCTGTACTTTTCAAAGCAAGAGCTTTTGAAGTCCTGTGCTCGTTAGGGACAAGCATAGTTAGCACAGCTAAGTAACTGTGTAACCCGTTCTATTATTAGGTTTATCTTTACTGATTCTCGTTTGATTGACAGAGAGTTCTCCACCCAGAAAGATTGATTTATTTTGGCAATTGGAGGAAGATTTTATGGAGTACTGGTTATCTAAAAAAAGTAATCCCGGGGAACTTGCCTTCTCTCTCCCCGCCTTCTTTAGCTATTTGGGTTGGTCCCAGTGAGCATGCCTAATCTAGGGATTACTCGGCAAGCACGACCCAAGGGCTGGTTTTGTAAATGTTACTAAATCTATTACTTAACAGCAGCAGATGTTCTTCATTGTTATGTGCCACATTCGGAGTTGAATGGTGGCAATTAGTTCTGTGAGATTTAGATAAATCCATATTCTTTTTATTGCATGGTGGTTTGAAAGTATTTCTTTCCCCAAAATTTAAAGAATCATATGGTGCAAAGTAAGTTGAATTATATGGTTTTTTAAAAAGTTACCTTTTTGCATTATAAAAATTAGTGATGCTTATTTTATTGTAGGTTATTTTAAAAGTACAAGTAGAAAGGAAAAATACATAACTCATTCTACTATCAATATTACCATTGTCAATATTTTAGTTCTCTTTCTCTTTAGCCTTTAAAATGTAACCTGTGCATTTTGCTAAACTATGTTGTATTTTCTCATGATATTTCTGGTTTATTTTTTCTCTGTTGTGTAGTGACTTCCTGAAGCCAGTAAGTGTGGTATGGTTTATGATTGGCATAGATACAGCAGCTGCCTGAAGTAGACTCTCATAACCCCTTGAAATGTGTGTGTTAATTATGATCTTGTTGCTGTTCTCAAATTGGTCAATTATTAAAGCTGGTGGAGAATCAATCTAGTCCTTTAATTTGAGAAATAAGAAAAATAAGCCAGGAGAGTTGCCCTTTGCTCAATATCATTACAGTATTTAATGTCCTTAAAATATTACTGTAGAAAGCAGCTGCTGCTTGTTTTTCGCAGATCAAAAAACTGGGGTGTTGAGAATTTAATGAATATGTTTCTCGAAAAGCCAGGTTGTGTTTATTTCCATACTCAAGGATAGAGGAAAAAGTCAAACCTTACAGGTTAGTAGTTTAATATCGAATTGACCAAATGTACTTATTTATTTTACTTTTCATCTAACAGTGGATTGATTAGTTATGGATAAAGGGTATAAAGGGTCATCATTGTGTTTATTTACTGCATGGTTCCGGTGCAGAAGTCACTGTGGTTGTAGAACTACATGTTTTTCTCCTTGAGGAGTTAAAGTAATAAGTACTTTTTTGCTTTGCACTTAAACGCAATTGCCACTATTTAAGGAACCATGATTTTCAGGGGAGATAATAAAGTGACATTTGAAGTTTTGATTTTTTTAAATTGCATATTCAGTATTAACACCTTACAGTTAGTTTTGAGAAGAAATGGTTTCTTGGGTGTTTTCCAGTGTATTTGAGCAAAAACTTTCATAGTTTAGAGGTTTTTTTTTTTGTTTTGTTTTTGTTTTTTTTAGCAAAATGATGCCCTGAGAGATTATGTAGAAAAGATGAAATTGTGGACAGTTTCCCTTTCACCTTGGGAAGAACTCTGGGGAATGGTTGTGAACAACACTTGCTTTGTTGACCTTGGAGTGTAGGTAGCCAGGGCCTGTGAACATGGCATTTAGAGTGGCCCATCATCCTTGCTGCTTTGGGAAGCTCTCTTGAACAGCAGAGGTGCTCTTTGCAAGGCCTGCTTCCTGTGTGAGTACCTATTGTGGAGCCCGGGGTTGAATGGGAGGTTTGTGAGAAGTGGTTTCCCACCAGTGCACAATGCTGCCTCTTGGCAATGTAAATACACATTCCACTTGGGGTCAGGCTAGCAGTGACTGGTTAGGACGCCCTTGCAAAGAAAGATATTTTGGAGTCCCATTTATTTATAGTGGCCAGTGGAAAATTAATATGCCTGTTAAGTCTATTTTAAAAAATGAATGGGAAGTCTCTCATCTCACAAAGTGTTTACTGAATGCGAATCAGTTTGCTGTGGCATATTTTGATTTTGCTAATTCATTGCTCTAGGAAATAAGTTTCAGCATCTTACTAATTGTTCTATCTATATTTGAAACTTGAGGTTCTCATTTTGGGAGTTCTCTTTATGCCTCAGGAAATGCTTTTTGGGTTCTTTGAAAGACAAAAATAAATGAGTGACCCTAGAAAATACTAAATAAAATGATTGCAGGATTTAAAATGGGCTCATTGTAGTAAGTGAAGGCCTAGAAATCAGAGCAGATAAGATTGTTGCATAGAAATGGCAGCACAATATTATTTGTCTTTATTTCCTTGGTATTGGTCATTTGCTTTTGAATCTGGGGTGAGTGGAATGGGAACCTCTGTCTAATAGGCCTGGTGTTCTGTGCTGGTGTTAAATCCTGCACTTCTCTCATTCTGGTTGCCCACTGTCCCAGTGGGAAGTACCTGCCCCTACCATCCAAGTGTTCCTTTCCTCCAGCCTGCTTCTCTTCTCTCTCAAGATGGATCAGATGAATTTGCTTCACAAAAGTGCTTTAAATAGTATGGTGTAAAGTCCTGGAGAGAGAGCCCCAGGATAGAATTTAATTTCTTTGGATTTATTTATCCATTTTTGGAATTATTTGTCCTTTTTTTAGACCATATCAGGTAAATTGTAGTTGTTTAAAGTATAAAAGCAGGGCAGCAATCTTTGTTTATAAGAAAGTAAATTTTAAAATGTCTTATATTTTTATATATAACCTGCTGTGTGTTTTGCTAGCCTGAGGGACCCTTGGGCACTGCTAATATCTTTTGTGGGATTCATAGCATCATAATTATTAGTAACTGTAGAATGTTATTTGCTTTTTTCACTTTCATGCTTCTCTGACTTCACCCATAATATTAACAGAAAAAAATTTTTGTGTGTCTTTTGTGCCAAAAATACTAAAATTGAAGGCCTTGCCTTTTATTTCCAAGTCAAAATTTTAAATAGTTTTTCTGGAAAGATTTTAAAGCCCTTTAATGGACTCCTTAGATTTGGATTTGCATAATTTCAGTACAGAAGAATATCTTACACAGAGTAGAACGTAAGTAAGTTTATTCATTAAACTAATGGATATAGCCCTCTTTTTAGTAACAAATTATATCAGTGTAGATTAATCTCATCATTGTTCATAACAGTGCTTAGAATACACTGTGCTTTCAAATGCTTTAATTCACCTACTTGCATATAAACCATGTATATATCGATTATTATTTTGATCTATTAATTGAAACAGATCTCCCGGTGCTCTTTAGTATGTGATAATTTGTTTTTCTTTGAAAGAAAATGTTGTAGAAAATTCTGAATTTTTGTGTTTTCAGAATGTTAGTCCAAATTATTAGCAATGTCATAACACATGTATTTCATATTAAAATTTTATGATAGTAGGCTAATTTGAAATAGCAAATAAATGCTTCTGTACTTGATACGCTTTTGCACCTGCTAATTTGTTTCTTTGTAAGTATTGTCATTTCGTGTCAATTTTCTGTTTCAGTCCCTTCTGAGCTCTAACACCTGGTATTTGCTCATGAGAAGCTCATCAAATGTAATGATTTTCAAGATACAGCTTGTTTTTAGAAAAACATCATGTTAAACCATTTTCAGCATATCATATACCATTCTCATTGACCCACCCACCCCCATGAGTTGGGGAATCAGACTTTTTTTGGAAAAAATATTGAACCAGTCTAAAATTACTGTTAGAAATATTTGAAAATACATTTAAGTATAAATTGGATGAAACATCACTGATGCTTAGCGTGCAGATTATTTTTCTAGTATTAAACAAAAGCTAAATATGTAAAATAACAGTATGATTGAGTTGCATGTGAACTGATTAAAGAAATATTTTTAGTATTGTCCAGGCTGATCAAAAATGAAGATTAAGGTACAGCACACATTTTGAAGACAAATTCACCTTCTGTAACACTTGTCAGATTTCACGCTAGAAAGGAAGCCACAGCTGGCAAACCAAATTTAGACACTGTGGCTTATCTCAGATGGAAGGTTTCAGAGTGTGGAGGTCTGCTGATCTTGGTGGTGATACTTCATCAGAAGTGTCCAGCAGGGATTTGTTTTTAGCTAATTCAGTATAACATTTTCCTGTAATGCTGTTTAACCTCAGACCTTTGTTCTTAGAGTCCTACAATTATCGTACAGTGCCTGTCACAAAGTGAGCTCAGCATAAACATTTGTTTTCAGAACAGTGGTTGATTATTCTTGTTCAGGTCCTTTTGTTTGCTGTTACTTTACCATGTACTTTTCGGCCAAGTCCTTTTGGCATATTGTTATTAAAGAGAGAGGTCTCCAACATGCATTGTAGTTACTACATAATAGTTACTTAAAAATAATAGAATATTGAAAACCTTTGTACCAAAGTTACTGTTACAGTTTTCTCACCGATGACTTGCTAAGCTACCCTCTTTTGTGAAATAATTTTGTACTATGTTTAATTGTGGCACATTTCATTAAAATTACCATGGAAGACAAGTTTAATAGTTTATAATTCGGTTTTGCTGAATGGTGTTCTACTGTCACTTTTAACCATCTAGGCTAAATGTTAATGGAATGGAGTTGCTTAATCTTGAGGTATTTCAGAGTACCTTGAAAGTAAGTCTGTATCTTAGTTAAGGAAATGTCAAAAACTCAGTCCTTGTCTTTGTAGAGGGGAACCGAAGACTGCGTGGGAGAGAGATGTTGTATTCTCATTGGATATCTTTGAAATGTATCTTTTGATACTATTTTTTTTTTTTCAGTGCTGGCAGTTTAATCCAGGGCTTCGTGTGCCTGGCAAGCACTCTGCCACTGAGCTACATCCCATACTATAGATACAGAAACTGAGACGTAGGCGGTTTATGTAGGAACTCCTTGAATCACAGCCCTGAGTAACAGTGGGGCCCGTGTAAGTCCTGTGGAGTCGCCATGGTGGCTGTGTCTGAGGGCTGGGTAAGGGTGAGTTTATGCACTGCGAGACAGGGCAGGTCTTCTGACTTCCCATCTCTTTCTGCCTCCTCACGCACCTTGGTACTGAACTGGAAGGGGCTTAAGGAGTGACTTTTTCCACTCTCGGACTATAGTTCTCTGATTTTCCTCTTCCTGTTGTTATCAACAAAGGTGTAAAGAAACATAGAATTCCAAATTTTGCTGAAAATATGTATTTCCAGTTGTTCTTGTCCTGATAAAATG
>PVJO010026108.1:0-20484 GCA_004026905.1 Hystrix cristata
GATTTTATTCTTCAACTTCATGAGACAAAGAACTCTGGTTTACATAAAATTAACCATTTCATTAAGTGTAGAAATCTGTGAATTCTAGTTTTTACAAACTGTACATTCAAGAAAGTGAGTCTAATCGAGTGTGGTGGCACACACCTGTAATTCCAGCACTCAGGAGGCTGAGGCAGGAGAATTGCCATGTGTTTCACCCCATTGTGAACTAAAGAGCGAGTTCAAGGCCAGCCTGAACTATGTGGCAAGACTGTCTCAACGAAATGAAACACAAATAAACAAATAAAATGAGTCTAATCTACATGCTTATAATATGTTAGGAAGACTTCTTGCCTGACTGGGAAGGTCTTCTGGATCCACTGTTAATTTATCTTTTCCTATTGGATTAATTTTTATATTCATTTTTCCTACATTTATTTTATTAAGATATTCTCCTTGATGCCATGAACATTTATAGTTCTTTAAAATTAGCACAGTTATTTATAATTCTATTGAAAAATTATTTATGAGAGTTGTTTTTTGATAACAGCATGCCCGACAAGCATAAAAAGACACATCACTAGTAATGGAAGCCACAGTGAGTTTGAATTCACTTGGTAGTAAGACATAACTTAGCCTATCTTGGCTGCTCCAGGGAGTAAGGTCAACAGAGAGGCACAATGTATTGACTGTTGTTCTTCTTCGACATGAGAGTTACCAGAACTTTTGCTGTGTTCTGGAATATGCCCATCTAATATGGTTATGAGACGCTAGCTCCCCGCCTGTGTCTCGAAGTGGTGGCGTGTAATGGACTTCATGACGCCCCCGATGAGCTGTAGTGATTCTCGGGCCTTGGAGAGCTTGAGAACTCATGAGGTTGTGTCTCGGGATGTTTCTGAACCTCCTTGAATTCTTCAAGGCACAGGAAGAACGCACAGGAAAGGTAAATTGTTCTTCTTTGAAGCAAAGAGACATACATATTCATATTTTCCAACATTTCACGTAATGTCTCCCTAAAGCCAATAATCATCCATGAAGAATAACGCTTAAACTATAATACATTAATTTTTCTTCACGTAAGGACCTCATTTCCTAACACAATTCTTTAAATCCCCAATTTTTATGAAAGTCTTTAGAAAAAAAGCCTCTTCATAAATATAAGCATAACACATATACATAAAAACATTTTATCCTTAAGCATAAATGATCTTTCCATTTATCTGCTCTTTAGTTTTGACTGTTGCCTCTTCCTTTATGTATCCAAAAATGGTGGGAAAAAAATCTGTCCGTCTAGATAATATAATTTTTATTCTTTTGTTGGTGACATGGCCTGCCCTTGATAAAAGGTGCACAATACCTAGACTCTAACAGCCTGTGCCAGTCTATGATCTCCATTCGGGTCAGTGTCAGGGGAGCTTTATCCAGATGGGTTCTTTGAATTCCAACAGGCGGGTTGGCCCCCAGCCAGGACCAGTCTACAGAGTCACAGCGTTAAGCACTGTCACCAGCTGTAGCATCACAGTGGCTGTTTGCAGAGCCTGTCAACTGTCACCGGTTCCCAAGACCATTTTTCCAACCTTGCCTTTGTTAACAAAAAAATATGAAATCCTATGTCTACTTATTAAATACAAGTGGAAATCAACAAATGGCTATACTGCTAAAATGAGAATATTTTATTGCAGATTTCTTGTTCCAGGGCCTATATTAGGAAAGGATGCCTTAGTGACGAGTGTTGAATTCACACGTGTGAAAATACCTTGCCATGTCTTTGATTGTAGTCTGTGTCACTGGGGTAATTAACCCAAAACACAGTGAACTGTAAGAACAATTTCTAAAGAAATGCTTTGGTGTGAACACTCACATCTCTTTATATAGAAGTCATAGAAAAATTCATATATTGCTGTTTCTTAGAAACCTAAAATGTACCACAAATAGATAATGAAAGGAACAAACTGAGTAGAAATAAGTTGAATTCCCCAGCCCAGAATTTTAAATATAGTTCTGTGATGCAATGCCTAAAGGTATGTACTTTGCTCGGTTTTTGATTGTTATAAAAGAGAAAAAACAGAAGTACACACACACACACACACACACACACACACACACACACACACACATTCAAATATTCTCAGGGTTTATTGAGAGTTTGACATTGCAAAGGGCAGAGAGTCTCTGATCTTCATCACAATATTAAACTAAGGTAATCATCATGTATGATGTGGAGAAACAACACTGAACTTTCTTATGTACTATTAAAGCCTATAAAAACTAATATACTATAGATACTAGTTCATTAGTAAATACATAGAACTCTGAAGTAGAAGAATATAACTCTGTGTAAAGTACCATCTTAAGCAAGAAATGCTCCTGAGGAAAATGCTGTGCTAAAGCCCCTTGACTAACAGTTTCACTCGTGAGCATATTCTTAACAGAAATGAGTTCACATGTCCACCAAAAAGACATGTTAAAGGTCCTAGCAGAATTATTCAGAAAAAATAAATACTGGGGGGGGGAATCAAATGTTCACTAAGAGTACAAGGAATAAATATTGTATATATTCACTCAAATAAATAATAAAACAATGAAAATTAATAAATCATTCTTGTACACATAATGAATGTCATGAAGTTAATATGAATTCTTTTAAGTGTATTAAGTAAAATAATCCAGATACAAACCATGTGAACAAATCTATAATGAGTGAAATCAAATAGTACTTATTAATGAGTGGTTGGTTGTTCCACAGATAACACTACTTTATAAAATTTTACCCAGATATATACTCTGGAATTTTATATAATTCTGTAGATTTTAGAATAGAAGGAAAGAAAGGGAAACAGTAAGAAAAGAGGGGCGGAGAGAAAGGGAGGAAGAGAGAAAATATATGCAGCATCTGAAAAATGTATATGTGATAAGCAATGTAATCTGGGAAACATAAGGAAAAGCTCATTTGTCATTTAGTACCCTGTGTGATATTTAAATAAAGAAGAGGAAATGAAGAAGCTTTTGTTTTTGACATGAACTGAAAGGAATATAAATATATTCAATTTTGTTTATCCTGAATCTAAGGAAAATATAAGAGGAAATGATTGTAGGGGGAAAGTACACTATACAATTAAATTTCATTTATTTCTATTTTTATTCTAGCTATACTCTAAGATTAGACAGAGAAGTACTAATCTGATTGATCACAGTTCAGTCTATTGACTGAGCTACATTTCACTAGTGAATTGAGAGAAAGTGTATGAAACATTCTGTGATTATATTTGGCTCCTTTTTCATTATAATCCCTGTCTCTGTACTATATATTAAGGAAAACTGGTGTCGTCCTGACAATTTGAATTTACAATTGGTCAAGTGCCACTCATTCTTCTTTCTCAACTCCACTGTACATACAGTGATGGGATAAATATTAAAAATCACATTCCATTAATTAAATGAAATCTAATTTCTTAAACAGAAAATGTGCTCAGTTAAATACTCACTTCTTAAGCTTTCACAAACTGTAGTCACCTCTTGTGAATTCTATATATATTTTAAAATGAAGTTCAACAAGACTGTCGCCAGATATAAAATAAAATTTGAAAAGTCAAGGAAAATGCCAACAATTTGCTGAAACAGAATAATCGGAAGACCGATGTCAAGGACAGTAATACAGAAGAAAATTAAAAAGTAGATTTTAGAAAAAGATGAGATGTTCTTAGTCATTATTAGGCTTGAAGTTTTTATTATGCAATCAAGGGAAGAGGTTTAGGAGGCTCACCTGGGTCTGGAATATAGGTGAGAGTATTGAGATCTACATAATTTCATCCTTAGCACATACAGGAAAAAATAAAGATCCAGCAAAGGTGAACAGTAATAAGTGAGTAGAAAATGAGGAAGAAATAAAACTCTAAGAACTATCTGTCCCCAAACTTTGGTCATATCAAGAAGGAAATCAAGAAGCTGAGTTTAATCACCTACACTTAATGCTTTTAATTGGTATAATATAGTGGCGCCAAAAATTTGTAATGGGGGTTAACAAGGTGGAGGCTGTTGGTGGTATTTTAAAGAGAAATATCTATGGAATGGTAAAAGTGGATGGCTGTTTAGCAAGAACTGAAGAGAAAATAAAAGACAAGCAATTTTAAAAATAATACCAGCAATTTTTTTGAAGAACTTCTAAAGAAAGTGAAAAAAGAAATGGGAGGAGTTAGGTCGAGAGAAATTTGCTATTCTTACTGTTGTGACAGTCATTTAACGTGTTTCATGTAGCCTAATTAACTGCTTGTCTATATACTAATAGTGCGATCATTAGAAAAGGCAAGTTTGATAAAAATAGGGAAAAAATTACAGAAGCACTGTCCTTGAGCAAGAGAATCATACATAACAAGGGAGATTAAAGCGTTCTACTTATTGTTAAATAGCAATTCTGGGATTTGACCATGGCTGAAGCAAGACGGATTTCAAAGTCATTGCGTTGATAAATATTCTGAATATGGAAATCATTAGATATTGAGACAGAAATAATGCTGACGAGAGAGGTTGAATCAGGACCGTGCTGGTAGGAATATGAAGAATAATTGGGCAAAGTTGCTGGTGTTATCTGTTGATAAAATATGGGGCATCTGTCCCAAGGTCCCAAACACAGTGTGCATAGACCTTTGATTTCACTGGGGTGTTTCGATATGGTGACAATACTTCAGCTATTTATTAACCTTTCTTATTTTACATACCAGAACATAGAATTAATATGATATATCAAGAGATCTTGTATTCCTTTTAAATGATTATGAAACTTAAATGTGTCCCATACTATAATAATTAGCATGTTTATCTTCTGGTTTCGCCCCATTTCAGAATCCTAATATCATAGAGCTCATATTTAGCATAATTAGTAGTGTAGATTCCTTTTGAAACAATGGAATATTGTGAGCTTTTGAAGCTTCTGTTAAGACTCCCGTATCAGGGCTCACCGGAGGAACAGATATGCATGGACAAGTGCCCGTGCACATGTATAGTCATGCACACATATGCTCATGCATACACACACACACATACACACAGAGTCAAACCTTGGATTGTGAGTAACTTGGTCTGTGAGTGTTCCACAAGATGAACAAACATTTCTAAGAAATTTGAACTTGATGAATGAGCGTTGTCTTGCAATACAAGTAGTACAGCATGCTTAACATCACAGGATCCCAATTAGTTCTCTGTCTCTCTCTCCTCTTTCCCTCTCTCTCTCTTTCTTGCTGCTTTGATATACAAGTGCTTTAGACTATGAGAGGAATGAGTTATTCTCACAAACAAGATTAGCCATCTGCAGAATCAGGGGTGGAAAAATGCAAAAGAGACATCTGCATGCTGGAGAGCAGAAGATCCAGTCAAAACTCAAAGGGCTGGACTTCATGCAGAGTTCCCTGAGATTCCGAATTGGGACGTCTAAAGAGTCTGTGCTGGAAGGCTGGACACCCAAAGTCAATAGCAAAGACTGGATCTCCTATGAAGATGTGAAAGTGAAAAGTTTATCCGGGCCACAAACCTATTTGCTGGTGCCACCCACATCCAGGGTGGGTCTTCCCTCTTCAGTAAGCCACCACTCCAGAAACACCCAGAACTGTGCTAAAATAATCTGCTAGGCAGTTCTATTCAGGTTGACACCACAATTAACTATCAGAACTTCTATTCTGACTACATGCTCAAATTCCAAGGAATATAAAGAAAAATAAGGACACCATTTAGGAAGGATTAAAACACTATGCCACTCAGAAGAGCAGCTTTGGGAAATTTAATGAAACATTCTCGGCTTTAGAAAATGTACTAAGCAAAAAGAAATGTATACAGCTTAGTTTTACATTTCCATCCAAAACCTTCACACTGGGTGTTCCTCATTTAAATTTCAACAGCATTTTAGGCATTTGACACTTTAATTTCCTTCTCCAGTAATTCCACCTCCCATTTTAGGATATTTGCCTATTTTTATTGGTGCATACTTGTAATAGAGAATATTGATATTCATTTTGGGGAACTGATGCGTGTATATAACAAAACTCAATCATTTTCAATACTTTCACAACCCTCTTCCTTTCTTCTTCCGTCCTTTTGATATCATTCTCCATTTGCAAGAGTCTACCTTCTAGTTTCCTATCATCTCTCCTTTATTTTATTTTTTTCATTTGTTTATATTTCAGGTTTCTTATATAGGAGAAAACAGAAACTGTTTATCTTTTGAGTCTAGCTAATTTCCCTTAGCATGATAATCTCAAGTTCCATCCATTTTCCTGCAAATGACATGATTTCTTTTGCCTTTATAGCTGAATAATATTTCACAGTGTGTATACCTGGTTTTCTTTGTCCATCCACTGACAGGTTTCCAGGCTATTTCCAGACTTTATTGTAAATTGTGCTGCTATAAACCTGGGTATGGGCATATCACCATAGCATGATATTTTTAATTCTTTAGGAAATATATGCAGGACAGGTATTCTGAATCAAATCGTATTTCCGATTTTAGGGTTTTGAGAAATTTCCTTAGTAGTTTCCATCACAAATATTAAATACATAGGAATCAACCTTACTGAAGAGGTGAAAGTCCTCTATAATGAAAATTACAGAACTCTACAGAAATAAAAAAAGACACTAGAAAATTGAAAGGCATCCCTTGTTCTTGGACTGGCAGAACTACTATTGTTAAAATACCATATTACCAAAAGCGAGCTACAGATTCAATGCAATTCCTGTAAAAATACCAATAACATTTATCATAGACCCAGAAAAAATATTCCTAAAATTTATATGGAATCAGAAAAAAAAAATAGCCAAAGTGATCTTTAGTGGAAAGAGCAAAGTAGAGGCAGCGCAATATCAAATTTCAAGTTACATGACAAAGCTCTAGTGACAAAACAGACAGGCAGACTGACTTCTGAGAAAAGAGCTAAAAACATAGCATTAGAGAAAAGATGGCTTTTTAAATAAAAGGTACTGGGAAAACTTGATCTCCACATTGAAACTAGACTCTATATATCACTCTGTACTGAAATAAACACAAAATGATTAAATGCCAAAACCTTGAAATGCTAGAAGAAAATGTAGGGGAAACATTGTAGCCACAAGCACAAGGGAAGGCTTCATGAATAGAACTCCAACAGGATAGGAAACAGTCGACAAATGGAGGTACAGGAAATTAAAAAGCTTCTGCACAGTATGGCAAAAAAAATCAACAGCAAAAAGACAAGATAGAGATTGGCTATCATCAAGAACACTGAAAACATTGAGTACTGGTGAGGCTGGGTGGGGAGAGAGGAACTGTCCTTTGTGAGTGAGACTGTAAACTGGTATAACCTTAATTCCTTCTTTTCGTTCCTTACCTACCCGGTACCATCTTCTTCCCATTGCCTTTCACTTTACCTTTAACATTTCTTCTTCCAATTTTGTTCTTAGTGATTAGAGTCAGATCAAGTCACTCAATCACATATATTCAAAATTTTGGCCTACAAAATCTATGAAATTTTATCGGAAATCCTGGACAGATTAAGTGAGGTATTGGAGGCAAATCGTCAAACACAGAGCCTGACCATAGAGTATGTTAGCTCTGGCATTCCTCCTTGTTTCCCTCCTTGTCTCCTTTGCAATCTCTTAAGTGTGAACATTCCTCATTTCTTCGTCTTGGGCCTCTAGCTTTTGTGGACAGCTCAATTACTTGAGCAGCTCGATCTTTAAACCTGAATGGTTCTTAAATCTATATATACTGTTCTGTAATTGTCTACAAAAAATTTGAATTTCAAATGCCCATCACCTTTGTAGAAAGAAAGTCAAATTAATGTAATCATTTTACCCTTTCCAAATCATCTCTCCCTTGAAACACCTTCTTTCTGTGAGACCTTCATACTCTCAGTAACTCAAACTAAGGGACTTAAGTAACTCTCCTAAACATGTGACTCTCTGTTAAAAATACAGCAGAGTTGCTGGGTAGCTGGCTTTCACTGTCAGAGAAGTTAATCTTTCATTGGAATAAACTTGATTTGTCTGAGTAAATCCACTATCGAATGAAAATGTAAATACAGAAAAGGTACCTCACTAGAGTGCAAAAATACCTCATTCAACACAATGCAATTTAGAAGAAATGCTCTCTCTCAAAGGGCAGAAAAAAATAGTGTCAGGGCTCAAAACAGATATCCTGACACAAAAAAAATATCCAAATTCAGAGATACAAGGGTGTAGAACAGTGAATATCCTGAAAAGACAATTACACATCATTTAGAGGTATTTTCTAGTTTGTTGTGTAATCACTCAGTAGTGAGGGGCCGTGCGTGCATTTATAACTGTCTGGAGAATAGACTAGAGTAGAATGGTAATGTGCATATATTTTAACTAGCAATATTTCTGATAAACCTGAGGAGGAAGATGGAAAATTAGAGCGGCAAATGAGAGCGCCTTCTTTACGCTGGGAAGAGCAGTTGAACAGCGAGCGCTGTTATTGCTGTCATTTGGATAATGGGGCTGCCTGTGCCCACAGTTATCTCCCCTTAGGGCAGTGGGATAGTGGGGCAAAGGTAAAGCCATGTATTCCTGCAGGACTAAAAAGTCTTTCCAAGCCCTTTCTCTAACAGCTCCTGACTCTTTCCAAATTGAAGTGCGAAGCATCACTCGTTTCGTACAAGCCTACTTGCCATACGTGGTAGCTATGAACAGCTCCAGTGGTTTCTCCCGAAATGGCCAGGCCCACATTCACTTCCTCAAAGTGCTCTATCATGAAAGGAAACTCGTGCAAGATAAAATGCAGAAGAGTTGGCCCTATAATAGTAAGCGCCTTCATAATAGCCAGAGTGCTGCATTTTCTGTAAGAGCTCATGATGAAAAGGAAGGGAAATTATGACCTGAAAATGAAGGTGCAAAGTGGACGATGCTTTAAAGCAGTTATGTGCTGTTACGTGGCATTCGTTGGTCTCACTTGTTTCTTTTTAATGCACCAGGAATACTTAAAACATTTTATCAGAGCAACAAAATGGAGTCAAATGATTTTCTAATTTCCTCCAACTGTCATTCCCTCCTCTGCAATCACTTAGGATACTATACATGATAATAAGTGATAATTCTTCTCATTTATATACACATATATATGTATATACACATTTACACGTGCATTTATATATCTGCACTTCAATATTTACATTAATTTTACATACCCACACATGTGCACATTTATTCTGAAAAAATGTGTAATTTTTAGGGAAAAGAATGACACAAAGTAAAATGCTCGTCATGTTTGTATTTTAATTAAAGGGCTAGTTAGGGAAATAAAGAGAAAGCCCCTTTTAAATTGACTCCATAATCTCTAACGTTATTCTTCTCTCTATATTTATACTGCTTTAATGAATTATGGTCACTTTGATTTTATTTCTGTGTAGAAATTGTGAGGATTATTACAGTTCTACTGTGATCACCGTGGTCAGGGCACCAGATATTTTGAACAACACCCTGTGACCTGTTTATGTGTTATGTTCAAAATCCTTTTGAAAATAAATTTTCAGGATTTAAAGCAGTGCTATATTTTTATTTTACATGTATAATGTATCTACTATTGCTTACCGTTTTCTGTATTCCCTTCTATTTTTCTAAATTAATCTTCTTTTGTGGAACAGAAAAGAGTAGCCGTGAGAGCACCTTTGTCATTAGTCTGCACTGCTTTTTGGGATTGTCGACCCCCTTCCTTATTTGCTCATGTTTCATGGTTCCAGGGAGAATCATGTCATAAAACAAGACAATGTGAGTGAACTTTTCAAATTAGTATGTCATCTAAAAAACTTTATGGTGCTTTGGGAAAAAAAAAAAAAAAACTATTTAAGTATGGACAGGTTCTACACATTTAAATCAGGTATGTATTTGATAGATATATGCTCTTTCAGAAATCTGGAGCGTTTCTTCTATTTTTGTTGTTTAAATTTTGGCAAAATGTTAAGAACCTTCTGTCATGAAAGACTAGTCTTATTTTTGGACCACCTGTCTCATCATGGAGTAATTTAAATACAGTTTATTGAGGCAAAAGTGAGTCATTACACACTCACATATACACACACATGTGGTGAATCAGTGTCTGATTTATAGAGTTTAGATAATGAGATCAGAGAGTGATTTGAGAGTGAAAATCAGAGTCTATTAGATTAGCCAAGGAGAATCTACGCATCTTTAAGAAACAATGCTGGAATCTTAGCCTTATTTAAATTTGCATTGAGCGTTTTTTCATATATTTGTTGACCATTTGTATTTCTTCCTCTGTGAATTTTCTATTCATTTCTCTTGCCAATTTCTTAACTTAATTTTAGGTGGTTTGATTTTTTGAATTCTTTATGTATTCTAGATATTAGTCCTCTCTCTGAGGAGCAGCTGGTAATTTTTTTTTCCTACTCTGTAGGTTTTCTCTTTACTCTGCTGATTAATTCTTTTGCTGTAGAGAAGTTTTTAGTCTGATGCAATCCTACTTGTTGAGTCTTGCTGCTATTTCTTGTGCAATTGAGGTTCTGTTTAGAAAATCTTTTCCCATATCTTCAAGTGTTTTACCTATTTTATCTTCCAGAAGGTTTAATGTTTAGATCTTTGATTTTAATTTAGTACTTGGTCAGAGATAAGAGTCTAGTTTCCTTCTTCTACAAACAGATAAACAGTTTTCCCAGCACCACTTATTGAATAGTCTATCTTAGCTCCAACATATGCTTTTGGACCCTTTGTGGAAGATCAAATAGTCGATGTAAACATATGCTGTAACATGAGCTAAGACAAATAACATCAACAAGTACGTAAAAGGTGATGGGAATCAGAGGATGAAGGGGAGAGGGAGGGAAGGAGAAAGGAAATGGAAAAAAAAGAAGTTGTAATTTGTACATGTAACTACTCCCCAAGACGATTGTAAACTGCTAGAACTGGGAACATGTACTAATAAAAAAAAAAGTAAAAAAAAAAAAACAACAAAGAAACAATGAACCAATGTAACACTTTCACTATGAAATCAACTCACCAAATCACAAATCTGTCACAATCAGCAGTACATATGAGTCAGATTGTCTCCCTTCTTCAATTTATTGTGCATATACTTAATTGCTTATCCATTCTATTTAACAACTTCCTCCCTGTAAAAATTGATTAGCAGCCTTGAGGTGGCAGAGATGACGCTTTTCTTGTGACCCAGCAACAACTAGGGCTTCCCAGTTTTCACTGACTCATAATCAGATGCTTTATTTGGGAGCTGTTGTGGCTACAGAATGCGAGTGGTACATTTTAGAACTCTAATTGCAAAAGGAAGAATTATTCTGAATCTCCATATTAGAATATTGAGTGATGAGTAAGAAGGAACATGCATATAGTCCTCCAGATCCGTGTAATTGGTGACAACCCACCTGAAATTCACAGCACGGCATCCCTGGTGAAGGGTGCTGACAGCCAGCTGAATATTTGCTGGCAGAAGGCTGGGTGGGAAATTGAGAGGCAGGTAGTCCAGGAAGTTGGAGCAGCTACATGTACTTAGCTACACACGCACATATATCCACAGGTGTGTCAGCATGCATGCAGGCATATATGTATTCTCCTATTCTGTCAGGAAATATAAGATCTATGGATCACAGTTAAGGTCTGTTTTTTTTTTTTTTAACTCACATGGAAATTTAACACCCATTTTCTACAGAAAAATGCTATGTGAGCCAGATGGCCCCCATGAGTGTGTCATGGTTTTTCACCACTAAAAAGGAAATCTGTAATGAGAGAATACAATATGCTGAAATTTAGAGTGTGTATAGGTGACTGAGTGAGGGACCAAGAGCAGTCACCTTTATTATGGATTATAAACAAATATTTTCTTGTCGGGTAGAGAAAGGTCTCTACTTTAGAACGAGTGAGCCTAGGTAGAATATGTCTCCAATCTCTTGAAGTAATACATTATTTCTAACTTACAAGGAACCTCTGCCATTCGGTCACCCTTTATCAGAGTTAGTATGGTCTTTATTCAAAAACCTTGGACAGTTCAGAAATGTGTTAACATTTGTGAAGAGCTATCTCTTAACAGGTACAACATGTCAATGTTTGAACTGCTGTTGTGTTTAAGAAATGCAATATACTTTAATACTGACAGAAATTATCCATACAATCCTTATTCCATTGTGGGATAATATTTAAAAAAATAGGAGATGAACTAATTCTAATTTAAATTAGTGTCCATTTCCAAAATGTTATAGTATTTTATTTTCCCCAAAAATATGAGTCGGTTGCATTAAAAATACAAAATAAACACCACTGGCCAAAATAATGCCTTCACTTTTATACACACAAGTTGATTTTAAATTTCTTAATGTAATTACAATAATTTTTGTAATATAAGAAATGTGAACACAAATGTGATGTCATTTTAATAAATGTAAATTCTAGAAAGAGCTAAAACCCATGAGTAAGCCTTTACTACTACTTCAAATTGATAAAAGTTATATTATAGTGTTTACATTTGTGATGAATACAGGTATGAACTGCCTTAACTCCTTGATGATGTTCTTTCCTTGATCCAGATTTCTCACAAGGTGAGGATTAGAACTTAGTCGTATCATCGGAGGCATTTCCCAGACTCAAAACAAATGTCAAGAAGCTAACATCACTCTGTCGTTAGGGGTAAAAGACAGGAGGAATTACAGTGCGGAAAACCAGTAGACATGAAAGAGATCTTGACCTGGGGCATCAAAAGAGATAAGGTTAGAAAGCGGAAGCCATAGCTCTGGGCACGAACGTAAACAGCAAAAGGTTAATCTTCACACTTCCTAGAAATTTTAATCTATTTTCTCTTCCTTAATCCACGTATTATTTCTATTGCTTGCTATTCTGACAGGTAGAAAAGCCTCTGTGAAAAGAGCCAAGTCTTAACCGATTTCCTCTGTGTGACCTCAAGGGTTGTATCAGTCAGTATTTACTAGAGAAACAGATACAATACAAGATGCACAAATGTATAAGAACTTACAGATTGGCTTACAAAACCCACCCACAGAGTCAGACATGGAAGGGTGCAGAGGGTCCGTCTGTGCGCCAGAGATCCGAAGGGTACAGCCAAAGGTCTGGAGCTCACTGCAGTGTCCTGTACGAGCCTCTCTCTGGAGGCTGATGGGTCTGTGATGGAAGCTGAAGAGTCCGTGCTGGAAGTGAGGAGATCATGTCTGAGGTTAAGGTGAAGCTAGGATATTACATCCAAAGTGAAGGTGGAGCTCCTCTGAAGAAACTGAGGCAGATCCACCCTCTTCATTTCCCCTTGTACCATCCAGGCGACAAGCCACCCGAGGGTGGGTCTTCTACACCCAGGGTGTGGAACTGTTCAGTCACTTTAGTTAAGCTTCTCTTCTAAATTGACATAATCAACCATCGCAAGGAGGGAACAATCACATCTTTACCATGTAGGTGTGAGAACATAATGAGATAGTGTGTGTTGCTGATATGATGAAAAAGTACAACTGCTATGATATATTCATAAAGCACTCCATTTTTGTCTTACAATAAAGTTTTAAATCTGTTCCCTGGGGTCCCATTATTCCACATCTCTTGCCAAAAATCTCCAATAGGCCACAGATTTTGCTGTTTCTTTTAATTAGTGGTTTTGAACACTAACTGTAAAATGATAGCATACAGGAAATTCATAATGATATCCAAACTCATAGACAGAATTAAATCAGAATTTCTGGAGTACCAGCCTATGTGTACATGGAATTTGAAAGCTCCTAAGGTGTTTCTAATGTGGTGTTTAAGTCAAGAACCATTTTCTTTACATAATAAATCATCTCACCATCGTTTTTATGCACAACATTAATTCAGTAGAAAGTTCAGTCTCAAATATTAATCAATGTCCTGATTTAAAGTTGGTTTAAAATTAAATATCTTCTTGAGCCAGCTTTGTAAGTAACCTGAGTAAGCAAAGTGATGTGATTGACCCCCTTCCTATGCATTCACTTTCTTCTGACTGTCAGGACTAAGGGACAACTTTCAGCCAGACTCATCTGACAAAACATACAGTGTCCTGAATTTATTTGTTGGTCTTGTATATTTCCATGAAATGCTCAAGCGTTCTTTGCCCTGACAAGCCCTAGAGCACACATTCTCAAGTTAGCCACTTGGGCTCATCCTAGTTCATCGGATTGAATTTCCTGACTAAATTTTCAGGCAGGAGTCAAATGTCAATCCATTCTGTATGCCAACACCAAGGGACAAAAGTTAGGCTGAAACCTCTCATTCAGGACTGACTTGAGATCCAGCTAACCAACTGCTTTCCAACTTGGAAATACTGATTACTGGAAACCATACCACATCAACTCCAAAAATCTGTCTCACAAATCATCCTCCTAATAGTTCCTTTTCTACATTTTTGTAGTCTTAGAGTAGATGAGGGCTAAGACTTTGTGGAGTAGAGAAGAGTATCTGAAGAATGGGTGAGAGGAGAGTGTGGGGTAAGGAGGGGTGAAAATAATCAAGATTCGATATGTATGTGAACCAGTTACCCAAGACGGATGTAATTATTATGTATTCACACATACACTAATAATAAAAATGAAACAAAATAAAACAAAGGTCTTTGAGTGAATTATAGAGCACTAATTTAGTTCTTACCCGTGCTAGTTAAACTTCTTTATCAACTTCACTGATCAAGGACTCCTAAAAAGTAATTCGAATATGAGGGCCACTGACTTCATCAATGTGTTAACGTATTGATGCGTTCCTAGCTGAATGGCCTAGCAGGAGGTGTGGTCTGTTTGTAAGAAGTGGGTCATGGCGGATGACCTTAGGAACTATATATGATCCCCAACTCTGACTCTTTTTTATCTGGCTCTTCCCTTGCTGTCTGTTTCCTGAAAACTATGAGCTGAGCGACTTTCTTCCAACATGCCCTTCTGCTTCAGAACCACCATACCATGGACTGAAACTTCTGAAACCATGAGCCAAAATAAACTTCTCCTTTAAGTTGCACATGTCAGGTATTGTGTTACAGCAATGGGAAAATGAATACATTACCTTAGTATGATAATTTACTATAGAAATTAGTATGCAGATTGCTAGAATTTTGTGCAAAAATTGACTTTAGTACATGCAGCATTGGGAACTTTCATAGCAAATAGTACATTACCAATCACTATTAATCATTTATACTAGTGTTGATAATTACTATTGCTATATAACTCTGTCATGAAAGATAGTAAATATATTTGAGTCATAAGTAAGGCAAAAACAATGTTGGCACTATCCAAGGAATAATATGAAAGTGAATAGTAATTGGCATCCATCGGAAGCTTGTAAAATTCAACACAAAGATCAAAAGGTTAATATCTGGCACAGGACACAGTTTCTCAGAGATCACTGAAGCTTTCTTTTTCCTTTGGAGTATTCTTCCTGGGTTCAGAAGCAACATGGGATTTAGTCAATAAACCATCAAGCTTCACTATGACCATGACCTGTGTGTCCTGCCAAAATAGCAGTGAACCAAAATTTTTATAATAATCTTAATTCTTTAAAACATTAAACATCTGTTCAAGAATGTGAAGGTAAATGGAGAGGAAATATCCACATAAGTTTTGCAGTGAAAAAGGAAAATTAGCAGATGTACACTATTCCTCTGAAGCATGCATAGAGAAAGTCTTTCAGGATTTACATAAATCTGCCTAACAGCTGCCTCCTCTTCCTAACTAGCTGATCCAAAATTAAATTCTTGGTATGTGAAGAAAGAGTAAAGGAAATGAGTGTTTATTACTCTGCATATTTGACATAAAAGAAATACTCCAAATTAATCACTTAAGGAGGAATATCAAAAGCAATTTGCTTCGATAATTCCCTTTTGTCCTTTTACAGACTTAAAAAAAAATAAACATTTATTCCTTTGAACTGTTTTCCAACTTATATTTGAAAAAAACAAGAGTCACGCTAGCAGATGCACCAACATAGAAAGGTCGATATCGGTG
This sequence comes from Hystrix cristata, assembly GCA_004026905.1. NCBI lineage: Eukaryota > Metazoa > Chordata > Mammalia > Rodentia > Hystricidae > Hystrix > Hystrix cristata. The sequence continues at coordinate 15,924 of PVJO010026108.1, forward strand.
CACCTTCAATATTCTTTAAGGGATGTTTCCCGTGCACTGAGGAAGGGTCACGTGGGTAGGGTAGATGACAGAACAATGAAAGTAATAGAAAATGATTAGCACAACCTCAAATGAGACTGAAATTGAATGACCACAAGCCAGTCATTATGCAATCATTTTTGCTCCACTGTCCAGTCATTTGGCTTGTACCATTGTTTATAAATCTTAGCTAGCTCAAGGGGAAAAGTAATAATGTATAAAAGCTAATGATAAATGAGTAAATCTTGGAAATATTTATGTACGTTATTTAAGAACTGCTCTATACCATTCTGCATTACAAGAATAGTCAGTTCCATGAGTAAATCATGTAAATATTTATCTACCAGTTTACTTAAATACTTTCCTGAATAAGCATTCTACATGAACTGCTCAGAACTTATTTCCATTTGCCTTAAAAGCATAGATATTTTATATGTGATATTAAGTACAGAGAGTTAGTAAGCATATGCCACCATATCCTCTAAACTATTGATATTGACACTTTATAATTTTCTGTTGTCAATATTACAAGAGTCTCTCATTCAATTTGTTGGTTTTCTTTTCAGGGGATTTGGCTAAGAGAATTATGAGACAATGGGAAGGGTTATTCAATTTATCATTTGAAATACTGCAGATATTTAATTGACTATTTAATTATATTTTGCTAATAAATAAATTCGGATACACTTTCTACACTTTCTTTGTCAAAAAAGAAAGAGACAAAACTAGAAGCAATCATTCTGTCAAATTTGGATCAGCATCATTTTAATCATGGAGATCTTTTGCTAGTGTTATCTTCATGTTATTTTGAAATTTAGAGATCAAGCAATAACACAAGCCACTGCAGGGATGTCTACGTGTGGAGTAACACAGGCTTATTGTGAAGCCCCATCTTTCCCCATTCGGGCAGGTCTCGCCAGTGTCCAAGCAGAAAGTACACACATCAGTGTAGAACTTTGAGTCTCAGGATCCAAGATTCTCTTATTGTGCTCGCCTTTTACTTAACGAAGAAATTTGGTAACCTAAAAGTAGCATATTTTCTTCTATTAAATTTAGCCATGATGAAATGTAATATTGTTCAGTCTCTGTAACCATCTTCAAAAAGAAGAGGAGGTGTCATGCTGTATATTCTCTCTCATTATTGCTTAACAGACATAGATTTAGTGATGTGAAGCTATTTAAATGTCTGAAATAGTCATTGTTTGGAGAATTAACTGATATATGGATAGTTTGTTTAAAGATCTAATTCTATTATTTATCTTTTGGATGAAGCAAATTTAAACAGAATCACATAAATGTTAATCATGATTTTGTTATCTCTAAACTGGAAATGCAAAACACTATTGCACTATTAGCAAAAAATGGGTAATGGATGTTTATATGTAACAGTAGTTTGTGCTGGGAGGATTTAAAAGTATTCCCAAAACAGTGGAGCCAGGATGTATTTAATATTAGATAATCTGACTCTGAGATGCATTATTGTAAACCTAGAAAATCACAACGCATTAAGGAGTGAAAATGATTATTTACTAGTCTGTACCAGAAACTGGAACTTCAGTCCATCATGCAAACAAGTTAACTAGAGAGGAATCACATGCACAGCAAAATATGGTTAATCATGAATCGTCAATATAACAGCAATATTTACAACAACATATAGAGGATACTGTGTATACAGGTTCAATAATTTTTGAAGTAAGAATTTTTCATTGATCTTTTGCCATTCCTGTGGTTTCTCTCCCTTTTTTGAATGTGTATATGATTCCAAGTTGGATTCTTTTTTGAGTACTCTAAAGGTCATTTTTTTGTTTTTATATGTTTTCCTTGTTTTTTCCAAAAGGAGCTATTTGCAGAGTGTGCTTCTTAGGGAGAAACCGCTGCCTTGTTTCAGAGTGGACAATGGTCTAGAATTTTAACTGTGTGCTTTGTTAGTTTTGTGCCTCAACAGCTCATATCTCTGTAAGATTATCAACAGTGCAGAATATATTTCTACTCCATGGAGAGACAGTTTTCAGCAAATACTACGTGTTTGTTTGTGGGTTTCCTTATTCAGCTATTTTCGAGCTAAATCAGGTCAAGGGGAGGTTTAGCTGGCACAATGGTTTCTCTATTTCCATTCTTGGAAACAAAAATTCAGTCACTGAATTTCATGCACACTCTTTTTCCTTCTGTCTCTTTCTGAAAACTTAAATTATTGGGACTCTGTGTAAACTCCAGCTTGAGTTCTGCTTGTGTAAGTGCCTTCAAATTTTTTAATCTTTTATTTTACAAAAATATCTATTCACAGGAAAAATGTATAAGGATGCCCTTCATGTAGCCTTTATGTCCACAATGTGCATAATCATAGTGAAATACAAAAAAATGAGAAATTAGTATTGTTGCAATACAGACAGCTTATTCAGATTTTATCAGCTGCATGTGAACTCATTGTGTGTGTAGTTGTTTGCATACAAATATATACCTTTGTGTAACTTTATCACATTCAAAACTCATAATTGTGCCAATCCCAGAAGGTTTTCATGGTACCATTTCGTAGCTACGTCCTTTTCAACCCTGATCCTATTGCGATACTTTTTTCCACAGTTCCTATAATTATGTTTGCCCACAAATGTTATATGAATGGAGTAATAAATACATTTAAGATTAGTTGTTTTTATTCAATCTAATTCCCTTGAAGCTCATCCAAGTGGTTGCTTGAATAAATACTTTGTTCCTTTTTATTGATGAGTAGTGTTCTGCAGCAGGATACACCACTGTTTGTTTCATTCTAGCCATTGTGGTTTTTTGGGTATATCCACAGTTTGACTATTAGGACCAAAACACATTTGTGTAGTATCCATTGTTGGACTAAACATTGAAAGAAGGAGTCATGTGGGACTTAAATTGATTAGTCAGAGTTATCTCCATCTCGTCTTTGACATCATCCTTCTCGGGTTTAGAGCGTTCGTCAGTGTCAACTGCGCAGCCTTCCTCGTGGCTTTCATCCCCGTGCACGCGCCTTCCGCCAGCTCGCTGTGGTGTCACGGGGGGGCGGGGGGGACTTGTGTGTCACCTGGGTGTGGAGCTAGCCCCAGTCCAGGTGTGTCCTCTTGAAACTCATCAGTCATTATTTGGCAGATGTCACACAGCTGCCATGGAAAAGTTTTGCGTTCTCTGCCCTTGCAGAAGCACGGGACTATTGGGACCATGAAGCTGCGTTCCACTGCTCTTTCCTGGTGGCTTTCTGCAAGCTGTGCTGTGGGCTGCTACTGGGGCTGCTTCCTCCAGCTCCTGAACAGCAGGGATCCGATCATAGCGTGACAGTCTGCATCCTCTTTATTCGATAAGCGATGCTGCCCACAGTTCTTGATTAGATTCCCTTTATTCCAATGGGTCCCCTTATGGAACTGGAGGTAAAAGAAAGGATTAGCTCACTCACGTCTGCATCATTTGCTCGGTCTTTTCTGGGTCCATGTAGAAACTAAGAGATCACCATGGGCCTTACCAGACCTGAGAAACTGGGGAGTTATTGCAGCTTCCCTCAGTACTGCCCTGAGACACATTTTCCATCTCGCACCTTCTTCCGAGGTGGTATCCTGCTTCATACTGTACTCCTCTAAGGAATTAATGTTCTCACTCTGTTCTTGGAAAAAAGAAAAACAAGCTATATTCCTCTTAAACTGCTTTGAACATACCTAATCACAAGAACTAACTTCTTTCCACAGCTGCTTTTATTTTCTCACTCACCATCTATTGCGGGGGTCAGAAAATACCCATTTCCTCACTCCTGAACCAGCATTCCATGGAGGTTTGAATTTCCTCTACTTCTGGGTGAGCAAACACTTTACCTCCCATTTCACATTCTACCATAATAGGGCTCTCTTAAGCTGGTCATTGGAACATCCCAAACTTATCTCCACTTGGTTACTATTGCAGCTTGGAACCCAATTTCTACAGGTTTTGAATAGCTAAGATCTTGATTTGATTGTTTTTGCTTCAAAATTTCCTTTTCTAAATTGCTTTTTTTCTATTTTCCAAATCACTCTGTAATTTGCGTTCTTTTATGTTTCATTGTAGAACTTAGCAGTATCTAAAAATATATTGTACTTTCACTACTTGTTTGTTTTAGATCTCTTTTATAATAATGTAAACTTTACTAGGGTAAAAAAGTGTTTTTTCAAAATCTTCAGTGTATCCTTAGCAGCTAGTACAGTGTACAGGATATTGTAGAATGAAAGAAATATCCATGGAGTAAATGAATGAATACATGAAAGGAGAAATTGTTCTGGGTGTTACCTACTGTCCCTTTATGACTGCCATATGTTCAAAATATTAGAATTCACGAGACAAGAATATTTCATTTGCACTTTATAATTTACAGAAAACTTTACATCAGTGTCTTATCTTTTAAAAGTGTCACTTACACTTCTAATTAGCTGCCTTTTTATTAAATATTTCTTTGGAGTGAGTCTTCCTCATGGTCAGTCTTGCCAGAAATTTACCACAGTCGTATTATTCAACGACTTTTTTCTTCCTCTGATGTACCTTTCACATCCTAACTCAG
>PVJO010026109.1:0-21777 GCA_004026905.1 Hystrix cristata
CTCTCCATTATACTTTATGACTATCTGTCATGAATGATGACCCCACTTGTTAGGTTGGGATCTAGAATATCCCCTAAAGGCTTGGTGCTGAAGTCTTGGTTGTCAGCCTGTGGTACTGTTAGTGTAGTGGAAACTTTAGGAGGTGGGGTCTAGTGGAAAGAAGTTAGGCCACTGAGGACGTGTCCTTAAAGGGGATATTGGAACTCCAGTACCTCTTCTCTCTCTCCTTTGCTTCCCAGCCATCATGTTGTAGGCAATTCTACTCTACCATGTGCTCCCCGCTATGATGTTGGACCTCGCTACAGGCCTAAAGGCAACAGAGTCAAGTGACCATGGACTGCAACCTTTGAAACCATGAGCCAAAATAAATCTTTCCTCCTTTTTACGGTTGATTTTCTCAGGTATTTTGTCATAACAATGAGAAGCAAGCAAACGAATATACCACTTACCATATGTAGCTACTATACCTCTCCCTCTCTTTCTCCCCTCCCCTCATCTGTCTGCACCTCCATCCTCAAAATCAACCTCTTATTCAACATCATCCTTCATCCTTTGCCATAGCCTTCTCTGTCTCATAGTCTCCTTCACAACCATATTGATCTGGCTCTATGTACTTGTTTAAATGAATGGCATCCTATATGTGAATCTTCATTTCTCATTTTATGGAAATTAGCCTACATTTTTCTTTCAGATTAAAATTTTGGCTTATTTTTAATGAATAAGTCATTGTTTTGAAAGGAGCTGGGAAAATGTGTGCAATCATAGCTGTGAGTATGAAAGATGCCCCCCATTCATGCTTCATTTACTGTTATTTCTTATGACAGAATTTGATTTGATTTATCTAGATTTTCTTTACATGTAAATTTCCTGGACACATTTGCAACCAAAGTTACTTTTACTTAGAGATTATTGTTCTGTAAGAACTAGCTCAAAGTTAAACTTTCTGTGCTTTGATGATCTCTCCACCTTGGGGCAGGTGAGACCAGAAAAAAGCACCTTTATACATGAAATCTTGTCATGGCCCTCGGATTGGCAGGTAGCTCCCTGGGTCTTTTGCCCATGGAGTACTGTAGATGAGAGTTTCCCAACCTGGTTGGATTAACTCTCAGAACAGAGAAGAGTGACAGGGAGGTCTTTTGAAGTGGGCTGACATGGAGTCATTTAAATCAAGCCTGCATTTCCACTCTGCTCATAATTTCTATTTCTCAGGGAATAATGCCTTCTGTTTGCAATATATTGTGTTTTGGAAGATGCTATTCAAAGCCATTCATCCATCTATCCTTTTGCCCATCATCATGATCAAGTGCACATTGTGGGCACATATCCAGGAGCTAAGGAGCGCTCGGACAGATCAGTGCCTGGTCTGCCCTACTAGGCAAGTCTTTCCCCTCTGAGGTTAAAATCAGATGACCTGGTGTGCTTGATCCTCTAAGAGCCAAAGTGACACACACTCTGGAGTAACCTCCTTTTGCTCACTGACAAATGCTACCCCGGGCCTTAGTACCATATATGCTTCCCTGGAGATTAGCTCTATTAATACCGTCTGAGGACACAGCTTGCTGTCTTCCTAAGAGCACTGCTTTTAGGCTGGGCAGAGAGTGCACTTAACGATCAGGCAAATCTCAGGCGGCTGCAAGGAAAGGTACTGTGTTTGAGATCAGAAAGCAGGGATTGCCAGGGAAACCTCCCGGCCTCTTGTGTGGCTCAGCTGGTGAATCAGTGGCCTCATATCTCGGCTGATAAGTGAATTCCTTCTCTGTGTTGAGTGCAGGTGGGGGCAGCTTTCCCCACAGGCTTCCGAACAACACTGAGGAGCCTCCTGATTCAGAGGCCATGGCCCCGGAGGCCTGCTGTATGACCAGAGAGAGATGAAACTGCTGGAGGACCACAGAAGACCTTCAACAGAATCCCAGGAGTCAGAGGACACAAGCTCCTATGATGGCAGTGTGCACAGGCTGACACTGGCCCAAACAGCTGTCCTCCTAACAGCCAAGAAGGGACTATCCATGCCTCTAACCAGCCTCCTCTTGGGTATGACGCTGCCACCTGTTCATATTTCAAAGCAAGACTCCCTCAGGCAAGGAAGCTCTAGCTGGGCAGAGGGGAAGAGTTGGAGGCTGGACCATAACTTGGTTTGTAAGACGAAAGCTCTAGACCATGAAGTCCAGAGTGCTTCCCTGCATGTAGTGGGTTGATCTTGGATTTGTGCGTCTTCTGAAACAGAAGAAAAGACTTTTTCCAATGTATATCCTTCGGTAAGACTCACTTCATTTGTCAATGGAGAGCAGAACTTAATAAAGACATGTTTTGGAGTCTGAAATTCATTACTACTGAGGAGCTTAAAATTTTAGTATAAAAGTTCAGCTCAATAGGCACTTGAAGTTTCCAAAGTTGATATGCTGAGGCTAGAGCCTTATATTACATATACTATGCTTTCAAGGTTTTTTTCCTTACTGTTTGTACCAGGTATTGTTTTGTTTTTTTTTTATTCTCGTAACATAGTGTGAATACTTACTCATTCAGCAATTATTTGCCAAGTGCTTGATATACAAAGGAGCTGATGAGATGCTAAGAGGAACCCCAAAAAGCCCAAGGAATGTTGAACAAGTTCTAGATAGAAGTGGAGTTGGCATGAGCACCCGTCAAGGGGACAGGCTGCACCAGGGACCACTGCAGTTTTGAACAGTGTGTGGAGGAAGTGATGAGCATACTATGAAGGATACAGACAGGAAGGCATAAGGGCAAGGAAAAGCAGCATGAGGAAGGTACCAAAACAGGGCTTCAGCACTCCGTGGACACACAGGCCAATTTACAGGGATGGAGGGCCCACAGTGGGGCCACTGAGCCCTGAGCCCAGATTCCTCTTCCTGTCCTGAATAGGTAGCCTGGCTTGTGAGGCCTTCTGCTACTGGCTTCTACAGCCAGGGACCGTTATAATACTTGAGCGCCTTTACGCATCCTGCTGCTCCATGGGTGGAGCTTGAGACCGTGTGTTGTGGGCTTCCAGTTGGCATCCTGGTCTGTCTGCTCCCTGATCCTACCTATGCCTGGCCAGGCATGGCTGGCATTGGTACCCTGTACTTGGTCCGCCCCATGTAGTTGCCCTTCCAGTGTGTCAGGGGCTTCTGTCCTGTGGCTTCCTTCTATATTATCTTCTAATTCATTGAGCTTCAGTCGTGGTTTTAGCTCTGGGCCCCGATGATGCAGAGCCTGGAACAAGTGTCTTCTTTGGAAGAGATCTATGCATGGACGGAGATGATGGAACCAGCCCTCGCTTGCCAGCCTTGCAGTTGAGCATCTGCAAGTCAGGTCGATCCTATGTGCTGTGGGCAACCTCTGGGCACCATTCCTGGGCCTATCACACACCCAACAGAGTTGTTTTACCCATGCCATGAGCTCTTCATGACACACTGTCTCCTGCCAGACCTTGTGTGTGCAGCCCAGGCCTGGGGGAAGAGGAGAGGAATGCTGAGATCACAACTGGATCCTAGTGAGGTTCGGCATCTACTGTTCCCTGCTGGAGACCACTGGACGGTGGGTGGAGGCCCAACTCTAAGGCAGTCAGATCAGGATTGAAGTGTCTAGCTTGCACTCAGCTTCCTTTCCTGCCAAGTAGAAGTGATCTTGCCTTGACAGTGTAGAGAAAGCATCAACAAATGGCCTTTCTGTGTGAACGGCTATTTGTTCACAGCTATTCTGAAAACATACTGTGTAAGGATACATGAAACTACATACAGAAACACACATGTAGACACATACTGACATACACAGAGGTACACACAGACATACACACATAGACACACACTGACACACACAGATGTATGCACACATACAGATACACACATAGATACATATGTAGACACACAAACAGAGACACATACAGAAACACACATGTAGACACATACTGACATACACAGAGGTACACACAGACATACACACATAGACACACACTGACACACACAGATGTATGCACACATACAGATACACACATAGATACATATGTAGACACACAAACAGAGACACACATATAGACAGAGAGACATGCACACACACAGGCACACACACAAACATACAGATTTGCACACACATAGAGACACAGACATATGTGTAGAAACATATAGACAGACACAAACACAAAGACACATAAAGACAGACAGACAGACAGACAGACAGACAGACAGACACACACACACACACACACACACACACACACACCCAAGGCCATGGACTGGCCCGGTCTCCCATCATCTACATCAGGAAGAGTAGACTGCTGCACATTCCAGAACCTTTCTCCCAACAGTTGGAAGTCACAAGCCCTGGTGGCCTCACCTGGGGTGTCTGGTACAGAGATATCTCAGGAAAATTGAGGTGCGGCTGCTCTAGAGTGCAGTGACATTAACTTCCACCAAGTTGCTTGCAATCTTGACGTGCCATGGGGCCCTGTGTGCCCTGTATAAAACACTGCCTAGCTTGTGGGTGTGTCAGGGGGACCTTGCCTCAGCGGGAAGCACGGGCTATGTCCTTGTTGAAACCTATGGTCAAGCGAGATCTGGGAAGGACCCAGTGGCTCCTCAGGGTTTCGTTAGCATCCAAATCCCAATAATGTGGAAGCCAACTGACCAAATAATTTGGGAAATTGACTGACATGCTCAAAAATTTCTGGATGAGTGTGTCTGGGCTACATCAGACTCTGAAGGACCCTTTGTTTACCAGCCTGGGACAAGCACAGGATGGCAGCGGTCCTACAAGAGCCTTGTCCCATCTCAGACAACAGCAGACCCACTGCCAACCCCTGACAGCCTGCAAAGGCAGGAGTGTTCCTTGCACCCAAGTGTCTTCTTCCAGAAAACAGACCCACCCACACATGACTGCCTGGTGACTAGTCTCTTCCGATTACGCTTCCTTGTCACTTAATGCTCTTTGTCATGCAGAAACAAGAGCGCTGGCAGCAAAGGGAGTTCTAAGAGGAAAAGTGTTTCTTTAGTACAACTGTGACCTGAAGAACAAGCATCCATTCCCAGGGAAACATATAATAACGGGTTGGCGAGCACTGTTGCAGATCAGCAGCGGTGGGCACTGCCCGTTGGTGAAGTCGCCTTTCCATCAGCTTTTAGCCACAGGGGAGGCTGTCATTCTGTTTGGGGACACTTCACGTCTAACAATGGTGAGAGAGGCTAAGGACTCAATGCAATGTCCTGCCATGGTCCTGGACACTCCAGCTTAGGGCTATCATCCAGGTTTGAATCCGAGATTTTCCCCCAACGAACTGGGACCATGACCAATAACATTCTCCAACACAGATGCCTCCACTGAAAAATGAGGCTCACTGTGAACCCACCTCCTTTGGTGGTAGAGAAGGTAAATAAGATGACAGTCAGGACAGCTACCCTTCATATTCCTAGCACAGAGCCAAGTGCTCCAAACATACTGCGCACTTAGTCCTCTGCCATGATGAACCACGTGATCAGTTAGGAAGCCACAGCTGAAAATAAGAAGCATCGAAGAGAAGAGCAAACTAAACCCAACACAAGCAGAAGGAAGGAAGTAATGAAGATGAGTGCAGCAATAAGTGAAACTGGGAGTAGAAAATCAATAGTGAAAATCAACAAAACAAAAAGTTGGTTCTTGGGAAAGATCAACAAAATTGACAGACTTTTAGCTAGACAGAACAAGAATAAAAGAGAGAGGACTCAAATCACTACAGTCAGGCAGAATAGAGGGGATACTGCCAAAATGGCCTTATAGAAACAAACAGTTGGCTGAAAGCATCAGTGAAATCACGTCACATAATGTCCAGAGGAAAGGCCAGGCACGGGAGGAAGACAGCTCACAGGCCATCCGGGACTGCTTGTCGACTCTTTTCACCCAATATTTCTACACTCTCTGCCCTCCCGGCACACAACAGTACCTGCCACCTTGTGACTGGTGTTAGCCAATGAAATGTGAGCAGATTGCCCTGGGTCACATCTGGGAGCTGGGTATGTTCGTGGTATGTTCTTTTCCTCTTGCTCTTTGTCCAAACTGTGACAAGTGTCCAAGCCTTGTGTTGAAATGGAGCCTTCATCTGCTGGGGCCACTGAGTGGCTGCAATGAGCAGACTCCCTTCTCTTCTAGGTGAGCGGGTGCTATGGACCGATACAAGAAGTCTTAACATGAGCAAGAATGATGCGTGTGCTGTTTTAAGCCAGTTAGGGGTTAGTGTTGTTTAATACAGTGTGTGAGATAGACTCGCCACAGGTCCTGCTTCACACTAAGGTTGGTTCCCTCATAATAACAAGTTGTACAACAGGGTCCACACACAGTCATGAGTGGGAACAAAAGCTTTCTTTCTCATATCCATGGGGAGTGAGAAAAACCTTCCCCCAAGAATAGAAATAAACATCTCCCATCAGACCGATTGGGTCAATGGAGGGCCACGTGCATCTCTGAACCAATAAATGCTGCCAGGGGATGCCCGCACTGCTTGGCTGCGACAGTCATTTGCTGGAGTCTGAATGCCAATGTCCAGGACACAGATTCAGATTGTTATTCGTAGCATTTATTTCAAGATAGGTAAAGATGGTGAAGAAGAAATTGGGTTTACTAATATGCTCCAGGCCAGTAATTGGCAATTGTAACTCAAGTTTCAGAAGTGGAGTTCTGACTATGCGAAAGCGAGGATGGGAAACAAATGCTCATTCCTTGGTCCTCAGCACCTAGAAAAATAGGCGTGTTGAATAAATGAACCAGTCACTCTCTAGCCAATGAGAAGGTGACTGAGAGAATTCGGTGAGACAGCGCCTGCCCCGTCACGAGACACCTAGAAGGGCTCCTAGAAAGTCACAGCCCACGTCACTCAAACTTGTCAGAACTTAGTTCTTTCTCCATAAAATGGAAAGGGAAAGAAGTTACTTTACTCATCTATTCATTGCGGTTATGAAAATCTGATGAGGTAGTAAATGTGAAAATATTTTTGAAACTAAAGAGCGTCGTAATAAAAATAGAAATTAAATTTTATACAAAATAATAATTCCCCTGGCCCATTGCTAAGTGGATCCAAGAAACTGATAGCGGTGATTTAAAGTTCCGGTAAGATTTTTCTACTTTTCATTTCTCCACACTCAAGACAGCATTTCCTTTCCCACCAAAGAAATCTATCTCAGAGAGAATAAGTGATAGAAAGGGTGAGAATTAGCCTTGTCGGAAAGAGGCAAGCCCGGGCATTTAGTGGAGCAACTGGGACATTCTTTTTCGTTTGTCAGCTGCTCATCCTGAGTCTTCAAAATTGATGACAGGTTCCCCGGTGTGTGAAAATTAGGTAGAGCTGCACTTGTGCGGTGGGCAAGGTATGGCTTTTTCTTTCTCTCCTCTTCTGATTTCCTATTCTCTTCCTTCCTCCTTCCCAACCACCTTCCCCCATCTTCTTTTTCTTCTCACATTCCCATCAATTCCACTTTCTCTCTGTGTAGATTGATTGTGATAAAAAAAAATTATTTGAGATATACATCACCCCCATGTAGCTGTGCTTACTTTGGAAATGCAAGCACCTGCACTGAAGCTGCTCCCAAAGGCCCTCCTGCCACTCTACACCTGCACTGAATTGTGGGCTGTCGCCTGCAACAACGACCGTGGAAGACGTTCCCCCTTACACCCTCTACGCCTCAGGGTCGGGGCCGATGAGGTGGTGGTAGTGGTGAGGGTGGTGTTAATGGTGGCGGTAGTGATGCGGATGCTAGTAATGGTGGTCGTGATGGACTTATTATTGTGGTCAACTTGACAGGAACACCCAGCTGGACCGAGTTGGTGTGGTTCTGGGAGTAGAGGATCCGCTTGAAGGTTATTGTCAACACAACATAAAGGAGAATGAGAATAGCAGATAGCACCGGCTGTTTCCCAGGAGAAGCTCTGTTGTGGCTGGTTCTTCCAAAGGGAACTTGACTGTTCTCGTCACAGAAGGAGCTCGGGGCCTTGCTGTCATGGAGGATGGCTGCTGTTGCTTCAGGGGAGCTCTGGTCTTCATCTCTGCTGCGAGCATCGTATCCTGGTTCCAGTAAAGATTTCTTCAGCCTTTTAGTGCAGACTAAAAGATGTACATGGCACATTGCCGAGGGCCCCCAGCCTTTGATTGGCTCTTTCAGGTCTCCAGTGCAGAGATAGACTTTCTGCACTCTTCCTTCATTTGGCTTGTGTGTGTGAATGCTGTAACTTGTACTTGTCCTGTATTAAATCTGCTGTCTTGCAAACCATTGGCTCTAGAAAAGTACCTAATACAGTGGGGTGATAATGATGGTTGTAGTGCTCATGGAGATGGTGCTGCTGGTAGTGAAGCTGGTGATAGAGGGGCGATGATGGTGCAGATAGCAGTAATGGTGGTGATGGTGCTGGTGACCATAGTTACGATGGTGATGGTGGCAGTAGTGGCAACGATGACAACATACTGTTCACTTGGCTCCTAGTTGCCGCTTCTTGATCATTCCCCTTCATTCTCTTTCTGTGGCCAAGAAGGGATGGGGGCAACCAGGAGCAAGGTGCCTGCCTACAGCTATCTTCATAACCGTAATCACCACTCTCACCTGACAAGATGTGTGGGATTAGCTATCTCATCTCAACAAGCGAGCCCTCCCATCTGCAGTCCCGCATGTTTTTAGCCCTACTGACTGCCTGGTCTTCTTCTTCAGTTGCTGGCAACTCCAGACCCTGGTGCTTTGTCCTTTTTGCCACCAAACGCCTGTCCTTATTCTCAGCATCTTACTGTCTCTGCTGAAGCCCCTTGCTTCACTTCACATGCTCGTAGCTGACATTGCTGCCTCCTACCTCACTGCAAATTACAAAGGCTACTTTCAGGACTTCACGTCATGTCCTCTGGCTCAGCTATGATTTCAGCTGACACCACCCACCCCTTGCCCTGCCTCGAGTTTCATGCTTATAGGGCCTCTCTGAAGCTGTTCAGGCTTTCCTTAAGCTGGAGGTTTGGGGCAGCTACGCTCCAGGACAACCCTTCACCAGTGGCGCTGGAATGTAGGTTGGCTCCAGACTCATCGTATGCAGTCTGTCAGGTATACCTAGGGCTTGATGATGAGCATAAGCCAACGCCGTGGAAGGGGGAGGGGCTGGGGTCTGCTGAACTCGCGTGAGGCTGGACAAACAGGGTCGGGGGCTCCTGATAATCTAGGTAATGAACTTCCAAATTTGACCCAAGCTATGTAGATGTATTTTCCCTTCATCCAATCACATTATCCCCTAGGGAAGGACCAGGCTGTTTCTCCTCCACAGTGGGATAGTATAGGCAGGCAGCCACTCAACCTCCCCCGCAGGAGCATGAGGGTTTGCAGAGGGTCCCATGGATGCTGCCCCAAATGGAGGGGAGGGAGAAGGGGGCTGCTGGGTAGCATGACGGTACTGGGAGAGCAGAAACCCCCAGAACAGGAGGAAAGCAAGGGACATAGAGCCTTTTCTCCCATGCTGGCACCTCTTTTTCTCTGTCCCCATGCATGGCACATCCTCGTGTCGGTATCCACAGTGAGGAATATGTAGCCCTGCTGGGTTTTCCAACGCTGATCCTGTGGGCTTTAGGAGGGCTGGCAGGGACTTAGGAACGAACAGTTGTGACCCAGAAGGAGGAGGCCTTTGAAAATGGAAGAAGATAGGTCAAAACACCAATTAAACACTTCACAACAAGAAGCAGTGAGCACTGCTGGAGGGCTGTGGAGGGAACCAAGAGTGGGAAGTATTAAAGCACAGCTGTCATTGGGATTAAGGATAAAGATGGAGACAGGGAGAAGTGAGGGTATTTTTGGGCTGTTCAAAGGGTGTTAAGAAACATGCCTGATGCTCTTTGCTCTGCCTTAAATTCAGGGAATTTCTGTAAGACTGCTGGTTTCAAGTACATTTTTCTATCCAAATATTGATTCTTTGCATTCACCGTTCTCCAAGACTGGTTCACCAAGGGCCCGGGTTAATATTCAGATTACTTGGAAGCAGCGTGCCTGGGTTAAGGATTTCAGTTTCTGTGGCTTAGCTATGTGACTTGTACTATAATAAACACGGGTATTCAGGTGTCTAGATGACATGCTCACTTTACTTCTTTCAGAAATATATCCAGGCATGGTATAGCTGGAACAAATCATAGCTCTATTTTTAGTGGGTTTTTTTTTTTAGGACCTTCATAGTGATTTCCATAGTGGCTATATTAATTTACATTCCCACCAACAGTGTAAAAGTGTTCGGTTTTCTCCCCAGCATCCTTTCCAGCATTTATTGCTTTTGTATTCTGGGTAACAGCCATCGTGATTGGGGTGAGATGGAATCTCGGTGTATTATGGCTTGCATGTCTTCGATGGCTAAAAATGTTGAAGGTTTTTTCACATACTTATTAACTTTCCTAACTCAAGCAGGGTGGCTGCAGCATGAAGCCCTGGAGTGGCACCCCCTACACACACACACACACACACACACACACACACGCGCGCGCATGGGGAAGCAGTGCTGCCACCTGTGGCCAAGGGCCCTCCCTCCCAGAGTGGCTAGCCATGGAGAGTGTTATGCAGTCACTGGCAGGATAAGCATCAAAGTAATGAATAGACCCCCAAGACAATAATGGAATGTATCATAAGGTGATGGCTGTCTTCGGTAACTTCAGCTTTGGCTCACACTAACACTGTTGTTAGAAAGGAAGCACACAGCCCGGTGGGCTGCTTTGTCATGCTTGTAGACAAAAAAGTGAACTGGTAGCCTGGCATCCAATCTGCTGCTGATTGTTTAAGACTGAGTTGTGCTGAACACATTCTAGAAGACTTTGAGCCTTAAGAAAAATAAAAGAACTTGCCTGTTATATGGTTCGTTTCTAAACTAAAGAGAGTTCTAAGAAGCCACCAAATAGCAAACCAGCTGTGTGACCTTGGTAAATTGCATGATGATACTGTGCCTCGTGTCTATGAGGCTTTATAAGTATTGTGATGAATGAAGAATCTGAAAATTGAAGGCATTAAGATGCATGAGTTCTAAGAGTTTTTCCTTAGACAAAATTCTGGGATTCATTTTTTATTTTTCCAAGCATGAGCCTTTTCTAGCTGTGGATGCCTCGTTTCCTTTTACTTCTGATGGCAAAATTAGCCAACAGAACTGCAGTGACAAATGCATCTGGGAAACAGTCACCTGCACGACAGGTTTTGAAAGCTCCAGGTTGCTTTGCAGATGAAGCAGGGCTCTGGAGGTCCTATTCTGTCTCTGCTAGCATCTCTGACCCTGAGTTTCCAGGAGCTAAGTCCACATCATTGAACATCCTCCACGAATTTGTGCAGATCTTTTGCCTCAGTGAGGTCCAAAGTACCCTCTATCAGCCTTCGCATTCCCTTTTCAGGAGTCCTCCTTCGGGGAGGCATGTCCAAGTACATAAAAGCTGTAACATCAAGACCTCTTCTTTGGGCCACTTTTCCTCCAGGCTACCAAACAAGCCCCCACCAGAGGCTGTCAAGCTGCCAAGCCAAAAGAAGTTGTGCTCTGTACTCCACGGCTGAAATAATATGGTGTTCCTCTTGAAAATACTTATTTCACTAGCGCTTCTGAAAAACTGAAGGATGATTCCAGTGCTGCTTCTCCATTATAATTGCTTTGCTTTTCATGTGAAAAAGCATTAGCAAGGCAGTGAAAGCCCACAGATGTCGTCTGTGTACCCCGCAGAGAAACCAAAAATACGCAGGCACTTAAAAATAACCCTGCATTTTGCAGGTAGTTCCGTATTCAATATTAAGTGTCCTCTCCAGCAGGAGTGTTCATAACGCTAAATTAACTGTTAACAAGTATTTTTAAATAGTCTAATTTATGCTAATTCAAAAATATTCCCATTCCCAAACTGATTATTTTTACCTTCCAAATGGCTGCGCTTTTCCATCAGCGGCTGAGGAGCCAGGACGCTGTGAACAAGCATCTTTCTGGGTGGCTTCTGGATTCCAGGTCTTTTCCACCAATGGCTTCCACTGATGCCTCTGCAGAGCTCGCTTCAGAACTGCTTGGTGACATGCAGGTTTGCTTAGTTGTGTACAGTAGGAAGGTAGATACGACCTGTCGTGCCTGTTGGGAGAATGAAAGGACACTGTCAGCCTGGTGGGAGCTTACAGCACCCAGGACATGTGAACAACGTCCTCTCTCACAGTCAGGGCAGCCTACGCGGCAACTGTCAGCCCCTCCAGAGGGCGCTCCTCTCTCCTGCCCAATGCCCCAGGCTCTGCCCACTCCCTCTTCCCCTCATTCCTCTCCCCCCACTTCCTGTTTCCCTTTCTAAAATATTCCTAAATTGCTCCCACCCAAGGGTGCTGTGCTTGGCCCTTCTTCAGCCACACTGTGCCCTGCATTCTTGCTCCCCTGCTTTCCCAGGCACTCAGGTCTCCATCTAAACATCTTGGCCTCAGGGAGGCACTCCAGACAGAGGACAGCCCCATTCTTCCTCGCTCATACATCCAGACCGGCTAGCCTTCCTATTGTTTCTGGTTCCCTTGAACATTGTCTTCTCTCAGAGGAACTTCAGAGACGACGTTTGTCCTGCTCAGAGCAGTGCTGACTCTGAAGAGGGCCTGGTCAGGCAGGAGCTCTGAAAATGTGTGACACACACAAGAAAGGACCTCCCAAGGCTCCTCAGACAGGAACTCACTTTGGCTTCCACGTGGAGACCTCACCGTGTGAAAAGTAAAGTAGCTTGTCCTATTCAAGTGACGTTGAACCTAAGGACTGTTCTGAGGAAACCCAGTTGTAGGCACAGCTAGCAGACCTTCTTAAAGAAAATGGTGAAAATTGCATCATTATTCCATGGGGAGAAAGCTATTTCTATTCTATATGAAAGACACTCTGGAAAGGTACAGTACATTGTTTTCCCCTGAGTCATTTGAAAGTAAGTTGTCTACCTGATACTCTATTATCTCTATTTTAATCTACTATCTCTGTTGGCTGAATGTGTTTTTTCTTGAAATGAGGACATTTTCCGACAAAGCCACAGTACAGCCATTGAAGCTGAAACACTGACACTGACCTATCACTATGTCCCTATCCCCAGACCCCATTCAAGCTTTGCCAGTTGTACCAACACAGTTCCATGTGGCAAGTGACTCAGTTTAGGGTCACATATTGCCTGTGCTTGTTGCGTCTCTTTGGTCTGCAATGGGTCATTTTTTTAACTTGACATTGGTCAAGCTGATGGGCCAGTTCTTTTTCAATAACAGCTTTAGTTAACATAACACGTAATTAGTTAACATATTACATAACATAACACATATTTAGTTAACATAACACATAACACATAATAACATAATTCTACAAACATAACGTTCACTCTTATAAGTGCCCAATTCAATGGCACTTCATATTGTCACAGAATTGGACAACAATCACCATCATGTAATTTTAGAGCACTCGTCATTCTAAAAAGAAACTCCTACTTTAGCAGCTTCTCTTGTCAGACCCCCAGCTACCACTAAGCCACC
Organism: Hystrix cristata; assembly: GCA_004026905.1. NCBI lineage: Eukaryota > Metazoa > Chordata > Mammalia > Rodentia > Hystricidae > Hystrix > Hystrix cristata. The sequence continues at coordinate 13,452 of PVJO010026109.1, forward strand.
TCCTGTCTGTAGGGATTTGCCTGTTCTGGACATTTCATATAAATGGAATCATATGGTATAGATAAGTTCTTTCACAGGATGTTCAATTTAAGGTCAGCCGATGTTTCCTTGTGATTCGATTTCGATTCTCCATCTTTCTAGGAATTTCACAGAAGGGACGTTATGTGCCTCTCAGCATACCATATCAGTGCATACACATTTAATTTGTCTCATTACTGGTAATGTTCTCTTTATTTCTTGATCAACATGGTATCTGCCAGCCTCTTCCACTGTTGTTTTTCCCTTTGTAATTGATAGGTATTTTGTGAGACTATATTTTTTTGTCATTTAAAAAATTTTTTTTCTTTGCCAAGAACATGTATTAGTACATTGTATACATAATGATCACACTTATCATGGTTAATTTGTACCTGTACATGATATATCTTGGTTTCCCTTCCTCTTCCCTGCACCTCCCTTCTATTTGTAAATCTGCTTTGTTGTCAGACTTTCAGTTCATTCATTTATTGATTTGTATCAATATGGACTCATGGGAAATTCTTACTTTTATCAAGAGGGAAGCATCTGTTACTATAATTTATTTTGATGTTTAAATTGTCCCAGAGGTAGCCAGTCTACAGAAGCCACTTCATGCTGGCTTTCCAACATGTTCCCATTAGTTCTTGAACATTTCCTTTTATTTGGACACAAAATGTTCTAGGCTATCATGTGTTACCAGTCTTGGAAGCAACCATTTCTTTAATAAGTCCAGGTTTGTTTTATTGGAGAATGACATTTAGAAGTCAAAGAATAGATGGAATTTGGCACTTTCCAATATTGAAGATACTATAAATGTTAATGAGTAGCAACACCTTAAACTGAAGTGCCAAGATGTGCACTAAGTTACAGGAGGCGAGGAAACAGCACCGCAAAATTAGAGGAAGAACGGAATCTCTTTCTGGGGGTTGGGAGGGCAGAGTGAGTGTTGGAGTACCATCTGGCCAACTCTGGAGGCTTCAAGCATTGCAGAAAAATACAGCAGGCACAAGGAAAGACAAACAGAATAGCATAGGCTGCTGTGCAAAAGCCCAGGATAAGCAGCTCCCAAGCGGTCAGCAAACTGAGAAAAACTTTAAACCCAGAGCTCAGTATCAGAGGCGGCTGCACCATGGGAAATGCAGAATGTGACCAGGTGAAATTGGATGAAGGTCACATGGGAAGGTTACAGTCACAAGCTCCCAGTGGGTTACGAGAGAAAATAAATTCTGTTCAGAACTTAAATAGGAAAATCTTGACCATACAAAGAGGCTTCCTACAGATGATGAAAGGCAACTGGGTAGAAGGGAGGAAAAGGAAGAAGGAGAGAGGGAGAAGGAGAGGGAGACAGGGGAAAAGAGAGGGAGAGGAGAAGGAGAAGGGAGAGGAAGAAGGAGAAGAGAAGGAGAAGGGAGAGGAAGAAGGAGAGGGGGAGAAAGAATGAGAACACCAAGGCAGCTGTGATGCCATCAGACACAGGAAGGAAATAATTTTGGATGGTCCAGCCCCAAGAAGCAATGAAAATGGAAGGTCTTGGTATTGTCATTAGCCATTGAAGAAATTTATGAGTGGAAAGGCAAAGAAACAAGTTTGAGTATCTGGATCTGGGACTCTACTCCAAGTACCTTTACTCTGAGCGTATTTCTTTCTGCCTAAATGTCATTTTACTAGAGAGGTTTGCTATGGTTTCCCTTCCTAAGTGTGTATGGAGAGACAGGGAGCAGTACTTATTGTAAGGAATTGCTCATGCCACTGTGGAGGCTGGAAAGTCCAAACTTTGTAGGGTAGATCAGGAGGCTGGAAATTCAGGCAGGAATTGGTGTATTGTTCTTTTTATCTCCATTTCATTGATTTCAGCTCTGGTCTTTCTTTGAAACATTTTAACATTATTTTCATTGAGTATAATTGACAAATAAAATCATATATATTCAATGTGTACATATTTTGACATCCACATACATTGTGAAATGATTACTGCAATTAAATAGTCCCGCCAATATTGTATAAAGATTGCTCTCCCCCACCCTGGATTCTCCCCAGCAGTTATTGTTTTTTGTATTGTTTGATGATAGCCATTCTGACTGGGCTGAGATGGAATCTCAATGACGTTTTGTTTACCTAATAGTTAAAGAAGCCAAACATTTTTTCATGTACTTCTTGGCCATTTGTATTTTTTCTTTTCAGAAATGTTTGTTATTCCATTTGACCACTTATTGACTGGGCCATTTAATTTTTTTCTTTTTTTTGGTGTTAAGGTTTTGAATTTTTTATATATTTTAGATATTAATCCTAGGTTGGAAGAGTAGCAGGCAAAGATTTTCTCCTATCAGCTCATTACTCTGTTAGTTGTTGCCTTGTTGTGCAGATTTTTAAATTTGATGTATTTTCATTTGTTGATTTTTTGGTATCATTTCTTTCTTGATTCTTGTTATTGGAGGAAACTATTCAGGAATTCTCTAACTATGCACATGGCTTCAAGTGCTTACCCTATGTTTTCTTTCCACAGTTTCAAAATTTCAGGTTGTATACCTAGACCACTGATAGATTTTGAATTGATTTTTGTACCAGGTGAAGCTAGGGACCCACCTTCAATCTTCTCCATGTAAATATCCAGTTTCCCTACGCCATTCATTAAAGAGGCTATCCTTCGTTTCTGTGTCTCCTTTTCTATTCCTTCGGTCTATGTGTCTATTTTGTGTCAGTACCATGCTGTTTTTGTTACTACAGCTTTGTACTATAAACTGAAATCAGGCATTGTGATGCCTTTGACCTTACTGTTTTTCTTTAAAATTGCTTTAGCTGTCTGAGTCTTTTAGGTTCTCACATGAATTTTAGGATTTTTTCCCCCTAGTATTTTGAAGAATATCATTGAAATTTTGATGGAGACTGCATTGAGTCTGTGGATACATTTTTGGTAATATAGTCATTTTATCAATATTAATTATGCTAACCCATAAACATGAGAGATCTTTCCATCTTCTAGTGACTTCTTTAATTTATCAGTGTTCTGAAATTTTTATCATAGTGGTCTTTCACTTCCTTAGTTAGATTGGTCCCTATGTATTTTATTTTTGAAACTACCATGAGTGGAATTGTTTTCCTCATTTCTTTCTTGGCTAATCTATTAATGGTGTATAGAAAGCTATTAATTTTTAAATGTTTATTTTCTGTCCTGATACTTTGCTAAATGCATTTATCAGTTCTACAAGTCCTTAGGTGAAATCTTTAGGGCTTCTAAGTGTAGGATCATATCATATGCAAATAAGAACAATTTTACTCCTTCCTTTCCTATTTGTATCCCTTTTCTTTCTCTTGCCTAACTGCTCTAGTTAAAATTTTTACTATTCTATTTAATAGCAATAGTGAGAGTGAACATCCTTACTTTGTTCCTAATTTTAGAGGAAATGCTTTCAGTTTTTCCCCATTCAGAAGAATATTGTCCTTGGTTTATTGTATATGGCCTTTACTATATTGAAGTATGATTCTGCAATACCTAGTTGTTTCAAGGATTTTTTTCATGAATTGATATTCAATTTTGTTAAAGACTTCTTCCTCACTTACTGAGATGATCATGTGTCTTTTATCCTTGGTTCTATACATAGTTATTGTGTTTTATTGATTTGCATATATTGAAGCGTTTTTGCATCCTTGGAAAGGAACCAACTTGATCAAGATGATCTTTTTAATGTGTTGTTGAATTTGATTTGTATTTTATTCAAGATTTTCACATCAATGTTCATCAAGGATGTCATTCTATAGTTTTCTTTTTTTGTGTGTGTGTCCTTGTGCAGTTTGGATAGCCTGGTGATGTTGGCCTCATGGAATAAAATTGGAAGTATTCCTTCCCTTTCTATTTAAATGAGTAGCTTGAGAAGCATTGGTATTAGTACTTCTTTAAAGGAATGGTAAAACTGAGCAATGAATTCTTCTGGTTCTGGGCTTCTACTTGTTGGGAGACTTTATTACTGCTTCAATCTCATTGTTTATTATTAATCTCTTTAGGATTTTTATGTCCTCTTTGTTCAATTTTGGTAGGCCATATTTGTCTAGAAATTTAATCATTTCTTCCAGATATTCCAATTTATTAGAATACATGTTGTTAGAATCGTATATCTTCTGAAGGGGTTGGGATTTAGCTCAGTTAGGAAATAACCTAACTAAGGAAGTGAAAGACCTCTACAAAGAAAACTACGGTACTCTGAAGAAGGAGATTGAAGAAGACATCAGAAAATGGAGAGATGTCTCTTGCTCCTGGATAGGCAGAGCCAGTATTGTCAAAATGGCCACACTTCCAAAGCGTTTATTGTATAGATTCAATCCAGTCCCAATCAAAATACCAACAGCATACTTTAAAGATCTTGAAAAAAACAATTCTAAAATTCATATGGAACCAGAAGAGATCCCAAATAGCAAAAATAATTTTGGGCAATAAGGGCAAATCAGGCAGCATGGCAATACCAGACTTCAAGCTATTTTGAAGGATTGTGAAGAATAGCCGTGCTGGATATAGTAATCTGTATTGGCACTTACTTTCTTTCAGGGCTTGAAATGCATCATTTCACATTCTCTCGGTCTTTAAAGTTTTTGAAGAGAAGTCTGATGTTATTGCCTCTATAAGTGACTTGGTGTTTCTCTCTTAAAGGTTTCAATATTCTCTCCTTTTTCATTTTAACCGTAAGATGACATGAGGAGATTCTTTTCTAGTCATACCCATTTGGGATTCTAAATGTCTTCTGTGCCTTGATGTCCATATCTTTCCCATGATTTGGGAAGTTTTTGTTATTCTTTCATTAAATAGATTTTCTATGTCATTAGTCTGTACCTCAGTGCCCTCTTCTGCACTAAAAATTCATATGTTTGTTCTTCTGTGTCTAAGAGTTCTTGCATGTGTTGTTGAGAATTTCTTATTTTTTCTTTATTAGTGCCTGAATGTTATAATTCATTGACGTTATCTTCAAACCCTGAAATTCTGTCTTCTGCTTGATACAGTTTACTGATGAGGCTTCCCACTGAGTTTTTAGTTTGACTTATTCTGTTTCCCCAGGATTTCTGTTCAGTTCTTGAGAATGTCTATCTCTTTGTTGACTTGCTCCTTCATAGCCTGCATTGTTTTTCTTAATTCAGCTGCTTATTTGTATCTTCTTTGGCACCAATTGTTTTTCTTTAGCATTTCATCCACTTCCATATCTTTGTATTCAGTTACTGATTAGTTATGAGCCCACGGAAGAGTCATGTTGCCTTGTTTTTTCATACTTCCGTTTCTATGTTGATAGTTACATTTGTTGGAGGGACTTCTACTTTTGTGTGAGGGTTTTCTTAGTGTTCAGCCTTCTCTTGAGGACTTTATTCCCAGCATCACCCACAAAGGAGAAAACAAACCACAATAATGACAATGACACAAAGACAAACCCAACACTGACATACAGTAAAAACCAATTAAATGCAACAATTTTACTACCATTAACAATATAGTGATAATAACATCAGGTAAACTAAAAGGATGTAAATATTAAGAAAGGTTAAAAGTAATAACAGTAAGTTAATAGTAAAAAAATGGAATGGGCAGAGAAAGAGAAAACTGGAAGAAGTAAAATTTAAAAGAAAAATAGAAGGAAGATGAGGAGAAAAAAACAAGTGAGATAAAAATACAGTTAAAGAATGAAAAAGAAAACTACATAAAAGTGACAGGAAAATGACAAGAAAAAGAAGAAACTCTCACCATGCACTAAATTAAAATCAAAATGGATCAAAAATCTAAACATTAAAACAGAAACACTTAATGTGTTGGAAGATGAAACAGGTAAAATTCTTCAGGACATAGGCATAGGCAAAGACTTTCTGAACAGAATTCCAGGTGCAAAAGAAATACCAAGAATCAACAAGGGTATCACGTCAAATTAAAAAGCTTCTGCACAGCAAAGGAAACCACTGAGTGAAGGGACAGCCTACAGAACGGGGAAAAAAATTTGCCAGCTACTCCACAGACAGAAGACTAATATCTAGAATACATAAAGAACCAGAAAAAAGTTAGAGGCCCCCAAATTTAAAGACTCAACCACAAAATGGGCATCTGAAATGAGCAGACATTTCTCAGATGAAGAAGTACAGATGGCTAATGAATACCCCAAAAAAGTTCAACATTGCTGGCCATTCGAGAAATGCAAATTGGAACAGAGGGACAAGAGAAATAAGAATTGGAAGGAAAAAATGGAGACGAAGCTTTTGTAAATAAGGAGGGAGGAGGGGATGAAGCGAGGGGAGAGGAATGGGAAAAAAAGCAGCAACAAGATATATCATGTACAGATACAAATCCCCGAATATGAATGTTATCACCATGTACATCTAAAATGTGATAACATAAAAATAAAATTTAAAAAATTGTGATTTCATCTTACTCCAGAAAGAATAGCTATCTTCAAAAAAAATCAAACAATAACCAATGCTGGAGAGCCTGAGGGGAAAAAGGGAGTCATCTTCATTGTTGGTGGGAGTATAAATTGATAAGTCACTATGGAGATTTCTCAAAAAGTTAAAAATAGAAATTCCATTTGACCCAGCTCGTCTCCTTCTAGGTATCTTCCTGAAAGAGTTAAAGACATCATACTAGTGATACATGCATATCCATGTTTATAGTAGCATAGTTCAAACTAGCTAAATCTCGGAAGCTACCGATATGTCCATCTGCAGATGAATGGATAGAGAAAATATAGTATTTACACACAATGGAATACTACTCTGCCATAAAGAAGGGTAAACTTGAATCATTTGCAGGAAAATGAGTGGGCTTTGAGGCTGTAATGGTAAGTGAAGTAAATCAGAAAAGTTTAAACATCACATGGTTTCTCTTATATGAGAAACTCAATATATAAACAAAGTGCAAAATAAAAGATAGACAATAGGAAAAAGGAAAAAAAAAAGAGAAAAAGCTATAGTCCAGCATAGCCAATGTATCTAAAAGTGATTTAGTATAATTGTTTTTTGTGTTTTATACATTTTTTTGATGTGTTAGCCTGGATGTTAATCTGTGTTTATGTAATTAACTTGATAAAGACTTAAAATAAATAAATCTGATGCTGGTGGAAAACAAAAACAAAAACAAAATAGAAGAAAGGAAAAAAAGAAAAGAAAGACACACACACACACACACACACACACACACACACACACACGAGTCCCAAAATATCCCTCCACACTGAGGTATTTGGATGGGTAATCTCTTTCTGGACCTGTAATACTGAACTCCTCCAAGTATGGAGGATAGACAGTGTTTTGTGATTGGGGCCTACTGTGGTTCCAAATCCACTCATCAGGCTGTTGCTATGTGAACGCTCAGTCCTACCCTGCCTTTCCTGATATGCAGGGCCAGCCAATGATATGTTGTCTTCTGCAGGGCTATATTCATTCTAGAGGGTTTTAGAATTTTAGTGTCCCTCTTTACACTCTGAGCCACAGCTATCTCCGGCTAGTTTTGCAGCCCTGGGCTAGTCAGTCACCCTTCTTGCTCTAGAGATCCCTCTGTCCCAGTGCCCAGGGATGTGGCAAATGCTCAAGCACAGAAGTATCCCTGAACATGTTGTTAGGTGTGGAAAGTAAACAAATCACTGAGTTATGCGATAGAAGGGGGCAGCGAACGAGACAGAGAAGTCTGCTGGGCTTGATGTTGGAACTTCCAGATGTAGCCCACTCAGAAAACTGCAGGCAATGGGCCTGGCTCCTCACCATAGACGCTAATGTGGCTGACAGCTGTGCCCTGCACAGCCTGAGCTCTCTACTGTTTAAACTTCTACTTGCATCTCCTCTATTGCCTCCAGTGGCTGTCTCCCACCCAGTCACTGTGGTAAGGTGCCCAAGGGAACCTAAAGTGTGGTTGTTAAGCCCCTCTTAGTACAGTTCCTGGTCAGGTCACACCACTCTGAGATATGGTAAGTGCTGCAATGGACTTCTCCAAAGCTAGCCTGCTGTACAAGAAAAGTCATTTTCAAAGTAAGTACACTGAACTCACAGCTCGCACTAACTGTGGGTTGCTCCTTAATGCTGCTGGTCCATTGCTTATCACTGAGGCTGCCAACCTCTACCGATGCAGCAGTCTGGAGGCAGAATTCCTTTTTCTGTAGGAAACTGATTTGCTCCTAAGACCTTCAACTGATAGGACAAGGCCCACCCACCCACATGATCAAAGGTGATTTTCTTTACTTAATGTCAATTGATTATAGATATTAAGCACATCTACCAATACCTTCACAGAAATACTTACATTAGTTTTGAATAACTCAGTACTTCAGCCCAGCCAGATTGGCACATAAAACTATAC
>PVJO010026110.1:0-21645 GCA_004026905.1 Hystrix cristata
ACCACACGCTCCTGGTTTTCTTCTTGACTCACTGCTGCTCTTTCACAGTCTTTGCTGAATAGTCTTCTCTTTATAGTTTCTCCCTGCTCCAGTGCACAGTCTTCAGACCTCTTCTTATTTCCCAATATTTCACTCGCTGTGTGATCTCATTCAGCACCAGGACTTTAAGCACCATCTGATGTCCCAAATCACCTAAACCTGTATCTCTAGTTCTGACTATTTCCTTGCAACCCTTAGCATGGCACAAATCACTCTGCACTGTAACTGACTTTCTAAAATGCTGTAGTAATGTATAATTTACACATCGTACAGTTCGTTCATTGTAAGTGCACAATTAAATGAATTTTAGTATAGTTACAGCTGTAGAACAATCTCTGTAATCTACTTTTGGAACATTCCGATCATCCTCTTATTCCACAACATAAACAACTTGAGGGGGATGCCTTGTTTTGTTGATCTTGAGATCCTAAGACAGCAGGGGCGAATCTATGGCACATGTATTGCTTTTCTTTTGAGACAAAAAATGTTAATATATGTGTTGTTATTTCTAAACTAAAACCTCAGTGTTCAGTTTTAAATTCAGTGTAAGCGCTCTGCAATAACTAAGTGGGTTCTGGGTTGCGGTTTGGGCACTCGTCTCTAAAAGGTTGGTAATCACTGTCCTAAGAGCATAGCAGGAGACACTTGTCACCAATTAAGTGTTTGTTAAACAAATCTTTAAAAGTGAGAGGAGAAGATGAACGCCAGGTCAACGACATGCTGCAGCTTCCTTCCACTACCTAGTTTTGAAGCTCTCGCTTTCAAGAACATTTTCCATCCTCTTTTTCACATTTCACCCACTTGCCCTGCGGCAGTCACTGAGGAATTTACGTAGACAGAGAAAGCGCACCTTTAAAATATCCGGGGGGTCAAAAGAGCACAGCCAGAAACTAGTATTTCCTCAGAATGAAGTTAGGTTTTCCTTCAAACACTCGAGAGTTCCGCCACTGAGTCACCAATATGGGCCGATGTGGAAGTCTGCCTCTTGAGTTCCAATAATGTCAACAAGTGATGTGGTAAATCACTTCAGCTCTGGGCCTGACTTTCCACCTATTATCTAGCTTCTCTCTCCCCACTGTGATTTAGACAGGCTGACATAAGGGGAAGGCAAAATAAAGCACCTTGTAAAGTGAAAAGATCACGCAAAAATAAAATATTTTTGATCGACTTCCTTTCTTTCTGGTTTATATTAATCACCTCATTTAATTGAAGACATGTCTATGATAAACTAAACTAATAACGCTACCACAATTAGACATTCAAACGTACAAAATTCTTTATGTGTAAACCTGATGTGTTCTGAGAAAGCAGATTTCTGCTGTTTCTCGGAGACCGTTCTTATTTCACCAACAACCCTAGTGAACATAGCTTTATTGTTTACCAAACCACAGCAGATTAGAAACAGGAATTTAAAAAGAGTAGAGGAGGGATCGCGGGCAAACATACTGAGAACAGGAAGATTAAAAGCTCACAGCAACTGAAAAAAATAGAAACATACAAAAATGAACAGAGCAACCCACAAAATGATAGCAAAGGCCGTCTAGAGCAAGGGCACAAGCTCTTCCACTGAGTGTGTCCTACAGAGCTAAAGCTTCCTCCTCCTGATGATGATTCCAAATCTTCAGACCACTCCACCAATTGAGAATAGATCCCAAAGAGAGAACATATAAACATAAATTAGCTCCTCCCCTGTAAGTATCAATTCAGACATAAAAGCAGAAATTTCCTTTGAACTCTAAGTTACTAAATTAATGTTTTGGTAACAGAAATGACACTGACTTTTCATGTTATGTCAGTCATTAGCTACTTATTATATCAATCATCTCTTTTGGGCAAAAATCATAGTCTTCACTCCTATTTTAGAAACAGCCTTTCCCTAGGGACCACAGAATTATTTAGAAAAGGAACAATCCAAAAAACATATTAGCTTATGACAGATTGTCTTAGTCAGCTTTCTTATACCATGATGAAATGCCTGAGATAATTAACTTATAAAGAGGAAAGGTTTACTTTCACCCACAATTTTAGAGGTTTCAGTACATGAGCAACTTGCCCCATTGCTTTGGGCCTGTAAAGTGTAGTATATTAAGCCAGGAGCATGTGGGAGAGGATGTCCAGAGACCTTGTGGCCAGGTGCAAAAGAAAGCAGAAGAAAGTGGCATCCCTCAATCCCCTCTGAGGGCAGCTCTCAGTGACCTTAAGACCTCCCACTAACCTCACCTCTTAAAATTCCCACCATTTCCCAATAGCACCAATGTAGGGGTCAAGCTTTTAACACATGAACCTTTGTGGGACATTCCAGATCCAAACTGCTGCACAGGTTGTCAGCGACTCACCTTAGCAATAGTCATTTTACCACACAACTCCCTAGGACTCAATATAGCTCGTAATTGTACATTTATGTTTACAACTATTTACTTTATTCTCATTCTGTCCACTAAGTGATAAACTCTACATGAACAACTATTACATTTCTTTTGAAATCATTACTGTTATCTTCAAAGTCTATTAGAATATCTAGTATATAAAAATTCCTCATTGCCTATGTATCATTGCTACACGAATTCATATCGGGGGAGCAACCCACATACCATACATGCAAAATAGTATAATACACTAGAAAAAGACTCATTGTCTTAATTTCTTCACTCCAGAAGGTAGTAAATTCTGAATGATTGGCATGTTTTTCCTTTGGAAATAGAAGAATTGTGATAAAGAGAAATACAACCACACACATACATTTTGCCTACTGAGAAAGACCAGGGACTCATTCCCTTGTGTTTTCTACACTCCAAACATAAGAAAGAAATGGATGTGATTTGAGCCTGAAGATTTCAAGTAGGTTTTCTAAATTATCTTGGAACAAGGTATGTTTATAGATATTCAAACAAACAATTTGTTTGTAAAAGACAAAAATTGAGACGGGCGGACGATTTCTTCCTAGAACTCCCTCTGCTCGTGAGAACTTTGTTCACTAGTAAAACTGTCTACAAGACAATTTCCAAGTTCCTAGACATGTTTTGGGCTCAGTTAAGCCAGTGTCTTCCGCTCTCTCTCTTCCGCACTTGGCCACAGGTCCCCAGGTGTCCTCTCCCACATTATTTTGTCTCTATGATCTGAAGTGAACTATTTTTTTGAAATTAAGAGAATTGACTTGGTCAGGTTTCCTATTTCTTCCCTTCTCAAAAGGAAGAAATTAAGTCCTCATCAGACTGACAAACAGATACTGCACCTGGGTTACTGTTATAAATGCACACCCCAGTGTCATTACCCTTGGGCTTGAGGACGCAGCAATAATACTGGCAATTCTTCAACTAAGCCAGTGACTGTTAAACAGTATGTATCAATTGTCGAGGGGAAAACAATGAACAAAGAGATGGAAAATCATAATTATAATCACAATCATGGTAGGAGAAATCATTAATGCTCCTAAAATATTGATGAGTGACATATCAGCCACCACAGAAACACCCACTGTAGCTAGCACTACATTCTTTATGCTGTAAACAGCATTATGAAAATAAATGAAGCCCACTGTGTCAGCATATTGGATATTCACACGTCAGAATAAAACCCTCAGCCCATACCTCACATCTCTGTCAAAAATTTACTTGAAATGGATAATAGGCCTAAATGTTAAACGTGAAATTATAAAAGTCTGAGGACAACACACAGAAGAAAGCACTTGTGATTTTAGATTAGGAAAGATTTCTTAGACACACCACTTGAAGCATGATCTATGGAAGAAAACTTGAAAACTAACCTTCACCAAAATTCAAAACTTCTACTTTACAGGAGACGCCGTTCAGAGAATGAAGAGAAAAACCATAAAGTGGGATAAAACCATAAAATGAGATAAAAGAACACACCAGATAAATGACTTGTATTCAAAATACAAACAAAATTCTCAAAATTTGATACTAATTAAATGCGTAACCCAATTTTTAAAAAAGGAGCAAAACATTTGGGCAGATATTTACCAAAGATGTACCGGTGGGCAATAAGCGCACGAACAGATGTTCATCAACCGTAGTCATTAGAGAAATCAAATTAAAACAACAAGTAACACACACACGCACGTACACACATACACAGACTTTTGTATTTGAGTGACTATATTTAAAAAGGTCACCTACGCAAGGTGCTAGCAAGAAAGTAGAGAAACTACAATTCTCCTACGATGTAGATAGAATTATAAAATGTTGCAGTCAATTTGGAAAACAGTTTGGCATTTCCTGACAAAGATAAGCACACATTTATCACATGATACAGTAATCACACTTGTACATATTTACCCAAGTGAATGACTATCTATATTCACCCAAAAGTGTATATACAAATGTTCATAGCAGCTTTTTCATAATTTCCCCACACTGTAAACAATACAAATACCCTCCAGCTATTGAATAAACAAACTGTGGTGTATCTATATAATAGAATACTATTCAGCACTAAAAAAGGAAAGGACAACGACTAATATGTATGTCTTCATGCACATACACATGGGTGAATCTTACATGTCATTCTAGTGAAAGATGAGAGTTTTGAAAGCCCACCCTACATGGCTCCATTTAAGAGGCATTTGAAAAAATGGAAGATTATACAAACAAAATACAGATCAGTAGCTGCTAGGCAGGTCTGGGAGAAGTTGACATCTCCCATTTCTTAGGGAGATGGAACTGTTCTGCAGTTTGAATGTGAAGAGGGTTACATGAGTGCATCAATTTAGCGAAACTCATTAAAACTATATTCAAACAAGTAAATTTTAAGCATATAAATTTTAAAAATACATGTTACATTCTAAGAAAAAATATAAAACCATCTAAAGAATATGTCAGGGGGATTGGGATTTAGCTCAGTGGTTAGAGTGCCTGCCTTGCAAGCAGAAGACCCTGAGTTCAATCCCCAGCTTTGATCCCCAGCACCTGCCCCTAAAAAAAAGAATTTGTCTTAAAATCTTCATTAAAATAATTAGTACTAATTTTCTGAGTCCTCACCATGCAACAGGCAAGACTTTTGGCATCTTTTAATATTTACTATCACCTTTAGGAGTGGAACCTATTCTTGTTTCCTTTGAAGGTACAGAAAATGAAGATTACAGAGGTTGGCATCTTTTCTCTGGTATCAGGTCACAGTTCACACTGTGAGATTGCAGATGCTGTGTTCTGTCGGGCACCCTATGTGGCCTCTTGCGGACATAATGGGAAGACGTCAGCCCAGAACCCAGACTCCCATCTCAACACTGACCCACTGCTGACACACCACATGAGCAGAAACCCGAACTCAACCCTTTGTGTTTTCTTTTCCTTGCACTGAAATCTGCAGCACTGGAAAAAGACGATCTCTCATTTTCCACTTACTCCTACTTTACATACCCATGAAGTTTTTCATCATGTGCTGCCTGGAAAGCTCAGTATGTCTGACTTCTTCAGGCTCTTTCCTTACCCTCCCACAGGCCTGCTGCGTCCTGGGATGTAAAATTCCAGTATCAGTTCTTTATTTTAAGGTTGGGGGATAGTAGCTTCACTAAAATACAATGCACATGTAACATAGCCCTTGATTTCAAGTTGTTCATAATCTACCAGGTGAGAAAGAGATCACCAGCCACACAGTGTGCTGTGCTGTAAAGTTCTTTGCTGTGGCACAATGACAGTGGGAATGGGAGGCCAGCGCATGGGCTCTGGAGACAGGAAGAGCTAAGTTTAAAGCCTCCCCATCCTCAGTGCTTTCATCTGTAAAACGAGATGACAATAGGATGTATGAGATTGCTATTAGCCTACATGAGGCCCTGCACATAAAACTCAGTGGAACTCTGTGTGATGTGATGATTAGTCTTCCTCACAACTGTTAGATTACTAAGGAATTGAATTTTCTGGAATCAGAAAGATAAGGAAGTAAAGAGAAACAAATTAAAAATACCACACAGATCAGTACAGCAATTGAATGAAGGATGTGATGAAATGCTCTTACCCATGGAATTCTCTGTGTCTCTGACCATGTCAAACAAGCCATGGGCTTCATATTTCTTTGAGTGTTTCCTCCCATCAGCATCTGTAACTAGAAGCTGGCGAGAACTGTGAACCTCTACTTTCCTGTATCATGGGGAAAGAGTTCCTCAACAAGACTGATCTCTCCATCTTCCTGTAGGCTACAGATTGTTCCCACAGGAAATGAGACTGCCCAGAAATGATGCTGGACTTGGCAGCCTCCTCGCTCCTGTATTATCTTCTGTTCCTCACTGGAGTCATTGTCTCTGGCACCCTCTGAAATTCCACTTACGTGATTTCTTCTTCTTTGTTCCTTCTCAAAGTAATTATAAAACTAACAAAGCTTGACTCTGTATCAGTGGTTTGCAAACAGGGTTGGTTTTGCCTCCCAGGGGACATTTGGCAATATCTGAGCACATTTTTAGATGTCACAGCTGGGGTGGGAGATGAGCTTGCTGGCGTGTACTAAGAAGAGGCTAGGGATGCTGCTAACCTTCACATACTACCCAGGCCTGCCTCCAGCAAAGAATGATCTCCCCCAAAATGGCAGTGGTGCCAAAGTTGCGAAACTCTGCCTGTACAGATAAGAGCACTTTCACATTGGTTTGCCCATCTGAATTCTCTTACACCCTTGGGATGAAAACCAGGTCAAAATCCACGTTCGCTCTCAAAGTTCTGCTTGTTATGAGGATAGATATAAACAGACATCCTTACTGTTAAAGCTGGAAAACTGATACACAGAGAAGTGAAGAAAATGCCCCGAGGCTACAAAGTCAGGTGGCAGCAAAGCCAGGACTTGAAATCTCCTGACTCTCCAAACTGACAGCACATTAGTCAGAAATGTGATAAAACATTTTCCTCCTCAAGCCTGTAAGAGAGGGAAGAAGCCAGAAAACCCTGAAGTAGTAAATAAATATATCATCTTAAGTACTCATAGACTATTAGTTTGGGAAAGATTCTTACAGATTACTTAATTCAGTTCTATTACTTGACACATGGAAAGAAAACAGAGAGCTCCATCACAAGGTAGATACACTCGGAAAGTATGCCAAAGACCATCTCCTTTCTGGTCACCCATGGAGCAGATTATTGGCCACTGCAGTGGAGGAAATATGTGAAACCTGCGAGTGGTCTCTAGGACTATTTTTTAATAGCAGGGATAAAAAGGGAATTACAGATAAACTCAGGTATTAGATGAGACAGATGGGCTCGTTGCTATGGGATTAACAGGGTTAGATGGGAGAAAAAGAATCTATCAAAGAAAGTAGGTTAGGAGAAGACTAAAAGAAGGAAGAAAAGGGGAAGAGAAATTATACGTAACAGCTCGTATTTTGGGACTCCCACGTGCATTAAGTCTCTTGAGGGGTAGGAAAAGAAAATGTGTCAAACAAATTAAACTCAAATTCTACTTTAAGGGTTGAAGATTTAGCTCAGTGGTAGAGCACTTGCCTCACAAGCACAAGGCCCTGAGTTCAATCCCCAGCACCCCCACCAAAAATAATTGTTCTTAAAAAAAAAAAGCACTACCATTTTTAAACTATAAACATGATGTGTGCTTATTATTTTAAAATGAATGATGCAAAAATATAATATAGAGCATAAAATTTTTCCCACTCATGTATGTACTAGCATATATTCTATATAATAAGTTATGAAGAATTTAATTTTTTTTCCCCAAAACAGTACCTACAAACAAATCCATGGTATCTTGATTTTTCACTTGGAATGCATAGCAGACATATTTTTCACATTAGCACCCAGAGAGATGCTGAATTCTACTTCCTGTCTACACAGTTTTCAACTATGTGAATATATCATAATTTACTATTGGTAAATATTCATTTCATTTTTGTGTGAGTACTTTCAGGTAATAATTCTTAGAAGTGGAGTTCCAATGGAACTCTATGGAGTCATACAGTAAAAAGCATGTACTTAAATTTTGATAGTCAAATTACTTTTAAAAGAATATTCTATTTTTTTTTTGTCCTCTCAAATGGATATTTAAATTAGTGGCCACCTTCTCTTTGAAGCATGCCCTGATTCCTCCAGCTAGAAATAAGCCCACCTCCTCAGAACATCTCTTTTTCCATATTTTCCTCCCAGTCTTTTCACTTATTAATGGCAGCCACATATACAAATTAACATGTATTATTTTCCTGGGGTCAGCACCTGGAAAAGGAAGACTGGAAAAGAGGCAAGTAAATATGAAGCAAAGATCCCAGAATCTCAGCACCCACTTCCAGCTCCTTCCTTTTTCTGCTAATCTCACCTGAACAGGTCCTGCCAACCAGGCAGTGTGGCGGGCTGCGCAAAACCATGAAAAATGAATTAAGAAGGATAGCTAATTAGGAGATCAAACAACCCATAGAAGTGAGTAACTCAGCCCTTCTGCTGACGGTTCACAGCTGCAAACTCCCTTAATAAATCATGGGCCTTGTAGAGATGGTCCTACATGCTTTGTCCTGAAAATCAAAGCAGAGCATCAGTTTTCTCTCTGAAGATAAAAGCATGAACTGAAAGCACAGTAAAGAATCAGGACAGGAATAAGAGATCATCTGTCTCCAAGTGCTACCCCAGGCCAGGCTTCCGGGAAGCACGGCCCCCAGAAACCCTTGTCCGTGATGTGCTTTAGACAGTAAAGTTTCACTTCAAATACTCTGCAAATGCCACACATTTTATTTCCTCTTTGGCATTCACCAAACACCTTCACAAACTGGAGTCTCCAATGAGACTTTCAGAAACTGGTTTAACATTTTAACGTTCCAAGCTAATCACTCTAGAAGACATGGCCACAGCCTGCGCTCACACCTTTTCTCCCCATTCCACCCTCCCGAGGCCCTGCTCACGAGATGGGTACTGTTTGGGGCTTGTGGAAAGCTACATCATGGATTGGAAAGCATGACATTAATGCCAAGATTGTCCTTATATCATGAGTGTCGACGACATAAATACTAAATTAATACTCAAAAACCATTTCCTGAGCACCTACTACGCGTCCAGAAAAAGTAATGTAACAGTCA
The DNA here is from genome assembly GCA_004026905.1 of Hystrix cristata. Lineage (NCBI taxonomy): Eukaryota > Metazoa > Chordata > Mammalia > Rodentia > Hystricidae > Hystrix > Hystrix cristata. The sequence continues at coordinate 9,047 of PVJO010026110.1, forward strand.
AGCCACAAGGCTCTTGTTCTCCGGTCTAGTTCCCGGAGGGGTCAGATCTTCACGTGTGCTCTTCCTACTGCCACCAAATATTCTCTGTAGCTCGGGGAGCTCAGTTCTTTGCAGAGCCACGAAGACAGCTGTTACTGCTCCCGAGGAACAAAGAGTCACCGGGAAGAGAATTTTCCTGGCTGTCTCAGCTGGGAGTCAAGAGAAAGTCCAACGGAAAGACAAAGTTAGCTCTAGTGACGAGTCAGTGTAAACGAGGCAGAAACTGTGAGCACTTGGTCAGATTCTCATCTGTGAAATTGTATGATCACACACATCTTCAGAGCTTAGTGATTTAAGCCGTTTTATTGTCAAAACAACAAGCACGACGTGGAATTCTTCAGAAGATTGTCCAGGAGGCCTAGTAAATGTGCGGGGACTGAGTCCACTGTCTGCCTTTGGCTGCTGCAGTATAAAACTAAGAGTCCAGACAAACTCTTAAGCGCTCATGTACTCAGAGGCAAACAAGCCCTCACACGCATTACTGTTATCAGTGGGAGTATAACTCTCATATTATTTGTAGAACCTCTTTACAGAGTTATTTGCCAGTATCTATCAAACTTAGACAAGTGTCACATTTGGCCCAGTATTTCATTCATTAACTCATTCACCGAATTTTCTGTTGCACATTGGTGGAGGTGCAGGAGGGCAAGAGCAATAAAAAGTCTCTTTCCTCAGAGTGCTGATATTCTGCTGGAGAACGACATTCAATAAACAAACAAGTGAATACATAAGATCTCCACAGTGAACAATGGCATGCGGAAAAAGAAACCAGGTTTAAGGGAAGGGGGAATTCTAAGGTAGGATAAGAGTATCCAGAGAAGGACTGTGGTCAGTTTGAGGTAGAACAAAAGAAAGAGACACATACAAAGAAAACAAGGAAACTTTATTTCTAATGTTCATTGTTAAACACTAATTGATACATGTTTGCAGTATATGAAGATTGCATTCATCTTGGGGAGTAGACGCATGTATATATAACACAGCTTGTTGTTGATTTTAATCCCCTTCCCTTTCCCACCAACTTCTCACCCTCGATCTCTAAATAACCTCCTTTCCCCATTTTCATTCTTGTTAATATTATTCTTAGCTCATGATTATAGCATACAACATTTACATTCACTGAAGTTGTTTGGTAGCTGTAAATGGCATACCTTAGATCTTCTTAACTCTTCTGTCTCCCTTATTACCTTGATCCTTTGGGACAGATCTCTGCTGAACTCTTCATGCAGGAATGCTGGTCACACTGAGAGCCTCTTAGTCTATTTCCTCCCCCTTCAAGACTGAAGACACCAAGATAAAAGTAACTACAGTAATTTTCAGGGACTCTCAATTGCTGGTTCTCACAATGACCAGCTCCAGACCCCCCTAAACTCATGTCTAAGAGTTTTCGAACCTACAATCACCTCAAATTCTAGGAAAAGCAGAGTCTTGCAGATCACCCCTGGATTTGCTAGGAGTTTGGATTTGTGTGAAAGAGAAATAGCAAGGATGCCTACAGGGTTTTTGGCTTAAGTCACAGGAAGGGTAGCATGCCATTTATTAAAACAGTGAGAGCTTCAAAGTAAAAACTTTTGAAGGCTATTTACAGACCAATTGGGAGTTTAGCTTCAGATGTGTTAACTTTGGAAGCACGTAAATGTCCAAATGAAGATAGTAGGTGGGTAAATGAATGTAGTGATCTGGATTCAGGGCAAATGTCAGGCTAGGAACACGTGCATGGGAGTTGTCATTGCATAGTATTCAATCCACAAAACCGAGGAAGATCTCTTAGGAAATAGGTCTGGATAGAACAGAGAAGAGGATCTTTTTCTAGGAAGGTATCCTTCCCATGTATTTGTACAAAATGTGACATGTTTATAACAACAGTCAAAAAAAGCATTATACGAAAGATTGAAAACTTAAAAATCAAGTAAGAACTAGAGAAGTGAATTATAGTGCAATCCCACAGTGGACTATTATTCAGTAGTCTTTTTAAGAAAATGAAGCAACCTTCTACTGATAATACTAAGGATAAAATATGACATGTTTCCCCCTAAACCAAGAGCAAGGCATGGATATTCACTCTAACCAATTTTATTCAATAATGCTGGTAGTTCTGGCTATTGTATTAACACAAGAAAAAGAAATAAAAGACAAATAGGTTGGAAAAGAAGAAAGAGTTATTCCTTTTTATGAATGACATGAAAATGTAGAGAATCCTAGGGTTTCTACTAAAAAGAATTTCTAGAACTAATTTTTCAGTGATCACTTTGCTAAGCCTGAAGGAAACCAGGCCAAAACACAAAAATTAAATGCATTTTTATATATTAAAAGTAAATCTGTGGAATCTTTATATTAAAAAATAAACTTGTGGAAACTTTACATTAAACACAATAGTACTTACAACCACTCCAATAAAACATATCTGGGAACTGAAAAATGTATAGAGTATTTGTATGCTGAAAATTATACAATTCTAATGAAGAAATCAAAGATCTAAGTGGCGAGTACATTCGGTTCATAGTAAATATTCAACACCAAGCTTCTCCCCAAACTGACTACAAGTCTAACAGAATTGCTACTAAAATCCCGGTAAGGACTTCACTGATACAGATAAGCTTATTCTGAAATTCACATGGAAAGGAATGGTTCCTAGAATAGATAAAACATTTCTGATAAAGAAGAATAAAGTGGAAAGAATAAGTCTATCTGATCTCAAGATCCATCCGGTGTCAGAGTAATCAAAGCAGTATGATCCTGGTGGGTGGACAGACACACATAACAATGAAACAGAATGGAAGATCCAGAAATAAGACTCACAAAAACGCATGATTGATTTTTTTATAAAAATTCAAGAGGAATTCAATACAGGAAGGATAGTTTCTTCCAGTGGTGCTAAAGTAGCTGGACATCAATAGACAATATAAATAAATAAAACTTGTCTTAGTAACTTTTCTTATTGATGGGACCAAATTCCTGACACTTGCAGGTCAAAGGAGGAAAGATTTATTTTAGCTCACAGTTTATAGTCAGCTGGCTCCAAGACAGGGTGGCATGGCAGAGAGAAACAGTCCATGGCATGGTAAGCAGGAAGGCAGCAAGCAGCAAGCCTGCCTTCTTTCTGACCCTTTACATTCCATCCAGGCTACATACCTATTGGTTGGTGCCACCCACGCCCAAGGTGGAGCTGCCCTCTTCAGTAAATCTATTCAGCCACACCCAGAACTATGCTAATCCAATTGGGGGACTAATCAGTACCATGCACCCATGATCCAGCCACCTCTCAACAGCCCCACCTACGAGTACATATGGCTTCGGGGAGACATCTAGCTACAAGTCATAACAAACCTCAACCTGAACTTCCCATGTGCTATAAAAATTAACTTGAAATGGGACACAGGTTTCAGTGTCAAATGTTAAACTTTAAAATATTTGTAAAAATAAATTAAGAGAAAATGTTCAGGACTCAGGACTAGGCAACAAGTTCTTAGACTTGACTCCAAAAGTATGATTTATAAAAGGAAAGTTGACAAATTGGATCTCATCAAAATTAAAAATCCTTTATCCATTCCACTGTTGATGGGCATTTGGGCTGTTTCCAAGATTTAGCTATTACAAACCGTGAAAATGTGGGGTTTTTATATAATAGGGTACTACGGTACCATAAAGAATGATAAGCTTGAGATATTCCTAGGTAAATTGGATGCATTTTGAGACCATACTCTTAAGTGAAATAAATTAGACACAAATGTCTAAATACCACATTGTTTCTCTGGTGTGAGAAACTGAAAGTGTAAATAAAGACTAAAATGTACTATATTGGGAAAGGGAAGAAAATGTCCAAATGGGAAAGGGAACAAGGGAGGGGAAAGGAACAGAGGGACAACAGAAATAAGAAATGGAAGGAAAAAATGGAAATAAAGCTTTTGTAAATGGGAGGTGATGGGAAAAAAAGAAGCAACAAGATATATCATGTATAGTTACAAATCCCCAATGATGAATGTTATCACTATGTACATCTAAAACGTACCATTAAAACAAAATACATTTTCTTAAAAATGCACAATTATAACCTTTGCCCTCACCACAAAAAAAAAAAAAAATTAAAAACCCTTGCTGTAAGAAAGCCAGTGAGAAGAAGATAAAAAGATGGGCTATAAACTAGGAGAAGATATTTACAAGACACAAATTCAATATAAGACTGGCATCTAAAATATATAAAGATCTCTGAGGGGGTGAAGGGAGGGGAGGGGAATTGGAAAAAAAGAAGCAACAAGATACATCATGTACAGGTACAAATCCTCTATGATGAATGTTAACACTATGTACATCTAAAATGTACCAATAAAATAAAATAAATTTTAAAAATAAAAAGTAAAATAAAATATATAAAGAAGTCTTAAAATTGATCATTAAAAAAACAACCAAATTAGAAAATGGATAAAAACACAAACAGATATTTCAATGAAAAGGATATTCAGATGATGAAAGCACATAACAAGATACTGAATATAATTAGCCATCAGGGAAATGAAAATTAAAATCACAATGATACATCATTATATAACAATCAGAATGGCTACAATAAAAACAGTGGTATCACCGAATTCTGGCATGGATACAGAGAGGCTAAGTTGACATCGTTTGCGGTAATATGACTATGGTACAGCAATTGTGAAAAAGATTTAGGCAGTTTCTTACAAATTAAATATACAATTACACTAAAAACTAGCAATCATGCACTTGGGCATTTCTTATGCAAAATTGAAAACTTAGGCTCACAAATACTCTATGTTAGTCAGGTTTCTATCATGATAATAAACACCTGAGATAATCAACTGATAGAGAGAAAAGGTTTATTTTAGCTCACAGTTTCGGAGGCTCTAGTACATGATCATTTGGCCCCATTCCTTTTAGACATCATGGTGGGGAATACCACAGTAGAGCAAAGCCACTCACCTCATGGCAGGAAGCCAAGAGAGAGAAGCCAGGTCCCACAGTCCCCTTCCAGGGCACATCCCAAATGACCCGAAGACCTCTGGCTAGACCCCACCTCTTAAAGGAGCCATCACCTCCCAATAGAACCATGGGCTGGAGACCAAGCCTTTGACACATGGGCCTTTAAAAGACATTCCAGACACAAACTACAGGATACTCATAGTAGCTTTGCTCATTATAAACAAAAATTGGGCACATCACAAGTTCAACAGAAGAAAGAGAAAATGAATTGTAGTACCTATACATGCACGTGAACAAATTTCTTGTGTACAGAATTCAGATGAATCACCACAAAATTACACTCAGTAGGAAAAGCCAATTCCCAAAAGTAATATGTTGTATGATTCCATTTATATAACATTTTTAAATTATAAAAGTTCAGAAATGGAGAGGAAATTAGTGATCAACAGAGATTAGGTAGAGGGAGCGAATGGAAAGCAGGTGGGTATAACAAGAGAAGAACAGCAGGAGAGATCTTCATTCAGTGTCTTGACTGTACTAGTGAATACATAAACCTATATGTGCCATGAAACTGCACAGAACTAAATACTCATACACTCACTTACATACACAAATGAATACAAATATTCACTGTGGAAATATGAATAAGACTGGTAGATTGTACCTCAACATATTGGTTGTGATATTTTACTATAGTTTTGCAAAATACTACCACTGAAGCAAACTAGATATAGGCTAATGAGCTCTTTCTATATTATTTCTTACAAATACATGAGAAACTATTATTTTATTAATACTTCAAATTAAGAATTTATTGTTTAAATAAGCTACAAAATAGCCAGAAAGAAGAATTCCCTTTTTATTGAAAAGGAAGATACCACATGTTTATCCACAATACATTAAGTGAAAACACAAGGCTAAAACCACCAAAGAATTGGTATCAGTTTAGTAGTTGCCACTCTGAGGGAACCAGACATGGGACAGGAGTGACATTTCACAGACATATACTCTTTAGATCTTTTGAATTTTGAGCTGTGAGCATGTATTATCTATGCCTCCAAAGGCATAAATTGATTTCCAGTAAAAACATGCTATCTCTAAACAAAAATTAGTAAGCCTGAAAAGAGAAAAATAACACAGAGAATCAACCAACTAATGCATACTTCTTTCTTAATAGTTCCCTAAGACAGCCTGGGTAGACAAGGCCTAGGAAAGACTCAGAATAATGTGTAAAAGGTATTAACAATATCAGGTAAGGCAACATGAGTCACAAATAGGGAAAAGTAATTTAACTCTATAAGGCAGCTATTCCAAGCACCAGCTGAATGGCCCAAACATCAAGAGCTATAAAAAGTTAGACACTCAGAAATTTTGGAAAAGTTAGGGCAGAAGGAAACCTTCCTACAATAAATAGGATGACTTTGATCTTGAAGTTCAAAAAGAGTTTGAACAGGTAAAGTAAGTACCAGCCGAAAAATATCTACATGATCTAACAAAAGAGGTGACAAATTTTTATAATGCTCTACAAAGGACCAAGCGTGTTCAAATTATTGAAGGGCTAATAAACTACTGAAAGGAGCAATAATATTTCACAGATATGCAAACTAAAGATTAGAGATATTAAATCAGGTTCCAATATCTACATTTTGTAAGCAAAAGAGAACAAACAGAATGTAGGGGTCCCACTTCTAAAGATTTACTAATTTAACTCCATCTGAAGAAAAAATCATCCGTGTCTATACAGATATATCAGCCTTTATGTCCAACCCAGTCAAGAGCAACTCTACAAGAGATGAACGTTTTCACCCAAAATGCAGAAGATGACCAAGTCTCTTTGCATTGGTTACTTTTCCATTGCTGGCACAAAATCCCTGATATATGCAACTTAAAGGAGAAAAAATTTAGCTCATGGTCTCAGGGGTTTCAGTTCATGGACACCTGATTCAAAGGCAGAAGCATCATGGGGGAGGAAAGCAGCTCAACCCAGGGCAGCAGAGAGACAGAAGGGCCAGAACAAAAGCGGTATCATGCAAAAGCCAGCCCCCCGTGACCCACCTCTTCCAGTCAAGCTCCACCTCCTAACAGGATTAAGCAAACCGAACTCATCAATAGCTTAATCTTCTGATATATATACCGCCCTCCAAAAGCCCCATCTCTGAACGCAGGAAACTCTGTGCGGGGGGCATTTTAGATCTAAATGATAATACTTCTGTTTGGTTCTATATAGATCAGCAAGAAGGAAGAATGAAAAGCAACTTCTCCTGTACCACTTCCATATGCCAGCCATTGTGTTAGATGACTTTTGCAAATTTGCTCATTTATCCTCATCGTAACCTTTTGATGCCAATGTATTCAGTCCTGATGTTACTTGGAGCAAATCTGAGGATCACAGATATAAATCACACGATGGGATTAACAAAGCTATTACATCCTGACTGAGCCTGAATGTAAACTAGACTTGGTATGCAAACCAGAGGCAACTCAATATCCAAAGTTCTTTCCACTTCACTAGGTGTTATTTTTTGCTGTGGTTACCAATATATCACCTTGCATTTTCTGAAATAAACAAATCTTTGGCCTGGAATTTTAAAAATGTTTACAGTGGTAACTATTTCACATTTATTTATTATCTTCAATTTCCTTTTTCAATCTTTGGAACCATTTTGTAACTCAAGGAATTATGACTAACGTGTTCTGTTCATTAGTCAGAAATCTATTTTCTTCCCACAGATTTACAAATGCAGTACATAAACATTACAACTGGGAGGATACTAAGATACAAACCAGGCTGTCTAATGAGGTCACTTTATACATGAGGAAAGTGAAACCTACAGAAGTACTTCTTTAGAGTCCTACTAGTTAAAGGTCAAAGACATAAGACCAGCATTCATGTCCTCTGGTCCTTAACTTTAAGAAGTATTACAGCTAGCAAAATGCAGTACAAAAATCAAACCAAAACCTGAAATATCAAGACTCTACCAAACCAAGCTGTTAAGGCAGCCCGAAATGGAAAGCACAGAGGAAGAAGTATTTTCCAGCAGGAGCCTCAATAACAATTGCAATTTACAGACAAAAATCAATCTTCATTCACCATCTAAAACTGAATCAGGTATCTCAAAGGGACACACATAGACACTCATAGCACCATCCATGAAAACAAACTCCAAAAAATCAGTTCCATTTTATGCATTTGGATCTTGGAAAATATATTACTCCTCTGAGATGGTGATTTTGGTTTTGAATAAGACTTATAAAAGTGGCGATCAGTCAGACTGAGGCATGAGATCATACAACCTTACAGCTAGCAGGAAGCACAGACTTCGTTTAAAGAATTTAGTTAAACACATTCTTTCATCTTGCAAACAAAGAAACGAGGACTCAAAACAAAATAAACGTTCCCAGGTTGATTGATTTCTATTGAGCTCAACAGTAAAAGTCATGTTGGCAATTCTTGGAAGACTTCGGAAAGAACAAACCTGTATTCCAATCTTACCCTCTTACTACTTCTTACTACCTGTGTGACAACAGCACGCACATCTGTTGGCTAACGTACACCTATTGCTAATCTCCATCTCCCTTACCTGCCTCCTCTGTAGACCCAAATATTTGTTTTCTTAGCCTTCCTTGCAGCTAGGGGTGATCACACAACATTCTGGCCAATCAGACATAAATGGAACTCAGCAGGGACTTCTGTGACAATGACAAACGGGATGCACACAGGTAGTGTGGATGGCGCTCTTCCGTCCTCTTGTTTCCCTACTTCAGCACACACTTGAGATCCAAAGCAAGCACTTCAGCCGCAGCCATCTAGTAGCCATGAGCACACAAGCATAAAGGAGAGAGAACCACACACTGAGGCTGGTGGAGGCAGAGCAGAATGATAGAAAGAATTTGAATAATTAATGGTATAGTTGAAATAGCATCAGTATGGCAAGTACCCCTACCCTCAGCAGTACAAAAAAAGTCCCTCTGAATGGACTTTTTAATCTGGCAAGGTAGACAATGTACAAATAAATGTGAATGGTGTTGTGTATTCTGAAGACAAAAGGAAAAAATGCACAAGAAGGACTTGTCACAATAAAGCTCAATACAGCTCAATAAAAATAGCTGCTATTCACTCTTCCATTCAATAGAATGCTGCTTAAATTCTTATGATTTCTCTATATACACATAGATATTAGAAATACGAGGATCTCAAGCTGTCCCGTAACGTCACAAGGAATACTTGCCCTCTGATCTAATTAACTTTCTCTCCTTGAGCTGAGGACAGTCTCTGTTAGACCTCGAGGCTCTAAGGTCCATGTACCTTTAGTTCTCTCCATCCCACCATGACTTGCTCTGAACAATCAAACCAGAAAGATTCACGTAGCTGGAAGAGGAGGAGGAAGTTGGAGAGCAACAGATTTGCTGCAGGTGACTGTCCTATCTACAGCCAGAGCCCTGAGTGGGCTTCTCCCGAGCTGCTAACCCATGTGAATGTACGCTGATTAGCTCTTCTCTGTGGAGGCAGCCAGCAGGCACCTAAGACTAGACAAGAGAGTCGAGAGAAGTCAAAATGCCTTCGTTTTTTTCAGATGTCATTTCCCTGAGAATGATTTCATGGGTGGGAATTACGAGCAATGCTACCAAGCATTGGGCTGTCAAGCATTTTGGGAAAAGCACAGAATAAATCTGGGCTCTGGGCTCTAGTCCTGGGTCCAGTAATGATTTTCTGCATGACCCCGAGCAAGCCCTTCTCTTCTGAGCCCTTCTGAGCACAGTCTTCCCATCAGCGCAATGCTGGGGCCGGACTGGACCGTGTCTGCCTCCTTTCCATTCTGCTATCCTGTCACTCTGTTTTTCTCAAATTATCTGCTCTGGTGAGCCTCCCTCCTCCTAGCAGCAAAAGAGGGGTGCCTCTCTCAGCATATTTGCTAATGCCCAGCCGCCAGGGGAAGAAAAGTGCTGACGGATGCCCTGGCTGCCTCTGTTGTGTTGTTAAACACCTACTTACAGCTCTAATCGGCTGGTTTTCACGCCCCAGAGACGGGGATGGATGGCTGACACGGACCTGGCAAGGGGAAGATGTGCAGTCACCAGCCAAAGCGACTTCGGCACACAGACTGGGGATCTGGAAAGTGGCACTGTGGAGAGGAAGCGCAGGGGAGCAGACAGAGCACAGACAGGAGGCTGGGAGACGGCCACGGGCAGTGGTCAGAGCTCTGGCGCGCAGTGGGGCAGGTCCAGACGCCCTGCTCTCCCTGTTGCTCTCGCTATGTGAATGTACATCTCTGAACAGGCTTCGCGGCAGCAGCTGCCCAGCTACAGCATCCCAAGGAGTAAGTCTGCATGGGGCTGAACGGCACCGCAGGCCTTTCTGTTTGCCACCGACTGCTCATGTTACCCGATCTTAGCTGCTGAGACTTGGGAAGAGTTTTCCAGGTAACTTCTGGGGAAAGTTTTTGGCGTTGATAGGTATTTTTGTAGAGGTACCTATGAGCTTCTTGCTCACTAAGGTTATTATGCTAATTGAACCATCCTGTAATCATAAAGGAAGACGCTGCTGACAGCATGGCAGAGCAGAGGGACACAAGACGACAAGTTTTTCAAGCCTGGAGCTGCTCTGTTCCCACTTTTTCTGCTCTGGCTAGATGAAAAAATAAATCCCCATCACTTAGACTAGTTTCAGTGATGTTTCCATTCGTTGTAGCCAAAAACCTTATAACCGAGACCAGCAGTAATAACTGTGGCTGTCTCTGATGAAATTCCACCATCCGAAGTAGCATAAAAGGCAAAACTTTAGAGTTCAAAAGAACTATATCCTAATAACTCCCTTTAACAAACTTCATGTCAGTTTCCAGACCACAGACCAGCCTCTGATCTTGGAAAGTCAAAAGGCTGTCTGCACACTCGGAGGAAGTTTACTCCCCACCGTGCCAGGGTAGTCTCTGGCATGCAGGGCAGAAGTGCAACGAAGTCAGCAGAGGTGGGTCCACATGCTGGTTCTGACACTAATTTCCTTTGTGACACTGGGCAATCCCTTCCACTTTGGCCTTAGTTTTTCTGTGTAAATCATTGTCTTAGACTGGTTTAAATCTAATCTAAAATCACTCTTAAATCTAATCTAAAATCACTCTTGGAATTGAGAGTTAATCAATTAAAATGATATAATCTTTTTCGTTCGTACACAACAACAAAACGTTGTCAGCATAGGACACAACACAGTCAGTGAAAAGCCACTGAAGAACCTTCCAGGGCTACACGTCGTGTCTGTCCTGGTACACTGCAGTCAGCTATTGCACACGGAAGTTCCCTCCCTCGTGTGAAATCCTACTTCACTCTCGTCGCGGTATTCCGCAGCCTTAACAGTACTCTGTCTTCACATCTAGCTATGCTGGACAATTTCCCCAGCATCTCAGCAAAACAAGAAAATACTACCCACAAGATCCCACTACTTCCCATGAAGAACCATTTATTTAAAATGCAAAGACGGCAAAACCAAAGATCCTCAGAATGATATTATTTTGGCTTGAAACAGGAATCATTTAAGAAAATAGACTAAAACATCCTTCCAAATTAACCCAACAGGGTTTCCAAAATACCCACTCCAGACATAACACCAGATGGGGTAGAAGCAGATGCTATTCTACCCACTTTCCAAGTAGACAAAACAAGTATGTCTCATACCATTTCAGGCAGAACACAGAGAACCCTCTCCTGTGTATAGCGCAGAGTCTTTTAAAAAGCTGTCTGTGTGACCCTCCCAACAATGCTACAAGGAGAGAAGGCAAAGGGGGCTGGGCTCTGGCACAATGGAACAGACGCAAGCTTTGAAACAAATGACACCTGAAGACAAAATTTGTCCTTACCCAATTCATTCTCATTTTCCTTGTCTCCCAGTGCATGTACTGTATACTTCAGATATAGCTACATAGTGATGTCACGCCTGTGAATCTATTCCAGCCTTGAATATCACTCTCCAGCATACATATATTAGATGTCTCCCAAACAATCCCAGACCCCAAATATGTGCTAAGGTGGTATGCTAAACCTTTCCCCGAGCCAGAAAGGTAAACTGCATTAGTCTAAGCTAGTTATTGTAATCTCTTCCATTCTTCTTTGATTATTACGGGTCTACCAATGAACATGTGTTGGGGGGAGGTCACAACAATCATGCAAACATTTGGCAATTTGCCAGAGGTATCCAAGGTTTAGTACAAAAGGATGAGCAAAGGGAGAAGACAAAGGTGAAATCTAGAGACATCTACGCACCAATTTCTTTATGCTATGTCCATCTGGAGGAGACACAGGAGTCAAGAACATGAAGTACCTTACATGCAATGTTTCTACCTAAGGAAGCCCATTTAGGACTTGGAATCCAAGAGTTATAGTGGGGACAATCATAGCAGGACCCTGCGCCCAACACATACTAAAGTTCCAGACTTTCAGAAGGCAAGCAGGTGTTAGCATAAATCAGCCCACTCTTACAACAGTTTGGGAGCCATAAACTGCATTTCCCCTTTAGGGAATGGATGAATACCAAGTTCTCAGACAGCAGCCATGAGCAAACCTTGCAAGCGGCAGCAGCCCTCAACCCACTGCGTCAACATTTGGCTGCCTCATGTAACTCAGTTCTGATCAAT